>JAZHYW010001701.1:0-45617 GCA_037355805.1 Ixodes ricinus | reverse complement strand
AATTGTTGTAACAAAATCACTTCTCCGGCATTTATGATCAATATTAACAACAACAGAAAAACGTAACATTTTGATTTCCTTTCTGGTGTGATACTGTCGGCTACACCATACTTTAGTCAAGAGACCGCGAGGTGTGTCACCAGGTGAAGAAGATCGCAAGGGCGTTAGCAGCGAGGCTGCGTTTAAACAAAGCTACCTTTGAAAGAACGGTAAACTTCGTTTGTTATCGAATTAATAAATTGTATTTACTTTACTGTATTAACGGCAACAGTTACGCAGTATAAATGATTCCTATAAAAGTTACGTAGCACTGTAAATTCTAACTCATCCCCCTGAAGCCAATAGGGTGCGAAAGCGATCCACAACTAACAGGAGCAAAGGTTACATTTTTCTTCAAATAAAACTACGTAGATGTTAAGTGAACATAGTGTGTTCCTAAATAGTGAATGCCACCTCAGTTTATTTTCGAGTTCTAAGAATCGAGGTAGTCAATTTTGATACCGATAAATTCAGTAATTCGGGTCTTGGCGTACAAAGCTTGCCACTAATTTCGGAATTGCTATAAAAGGTGTTCCGTCTGAAGTGCGCTAAGAGCCAGTACTAACCACTTGCAGTGCATGATTGAAAAGGGTTTTGTATTGTTTGTGTCCTGATAAACAAATAGCTGAGTCATTGCCAAGTGTCGATTCCACAAAGACGCCCCTTCCCTTCTGGCTCTCTCTCTCTCTCCCCGTACCTTGATATAAGGGCGTCAATGCATGTACGCGGGAGAGTGTTCGACCAGCGGAGCGTTCGAGCTGGCGGCCGCATCAATCCTCATGTCAATAAATCCAAGTTGTTCTTGCCACTCCGGTGTCGGCCCACTTCCAAAACACAACTTTTTGGCAACGAACATGGCAAACGCATCTACGGACTGATGAACGAATCTACCTGTATCGTCAAGACGGAAAGCTTGTCAGGCGGACAAGAGGAATCAATGATTATTCATACGGATGCATACAGGGTGGCTAGAATTGGGAAAGTGGAACCTTTTGATGAATCTTAGCCAGATTGGAAGTCATACGAGCAAAAAAATTAACGCATTTCTACGAGTGAATAATATTCCGGAAGCCAACAAACCAGATGCGTTCCTGAGCATCGTGGGTCCGAAAGTGTGCAAGTTGCTGAAGACTGCGACTAACCCGAAAGCCCCGGCCAGCCAGCTGTTACTGAAACTGCAAAACGCGTTACGAGAACACGTTTCACCTACACCACCAAATGTTGCAGAAAGGGCGATGTTTCTCAGAAAAATGCACACGATTCTTAAAGCATCGCAGAGTTCGTGTCGGGCATCAAGCAATCTGCAAATACATGCAACTTTGGAATGAATTTAGAAGAAACGATCAGAGACAAATAAGAGAGTGGTTTGTCCCGAATAGACACCCAAAAGAGACTTTTTTGTGGAGGATTCGTTTCTTACGTTCAAGAAAGCGGTCGAGATCGCATTATCGGTAGAGGCGTCTTCCAAGAACATAACAGAGGGCCGGGATAGTCGAACAGCCCCGCAGGACATCCAATACTTTTCTACAGATGAACGTTGTGAACGGGACAGCTCTCCGTGTTCGCGATGAGGCTTCCCACAACACAATCGTGCGTGCAGATTCTGATCCGGTATTTGTTTTAGGCGCCACCAAGTGGGACATACAAATAAAGTATGTCACTCTTAACTGACGTCCAGTCGCGACCCCCCAAAGAGCGAGCGGCCATGACACTTAGCGGAAAGTCTTTCGCAAGCAGAGCTTCGGCGTGTTCGAGACCGAGGAGGACGTCCAGCCACTGCTCCAGACAACACTATAAAAATCGGGTCACGGGCCCATACGCTTTACAATCTGTGTTCGGGGTGTGCCACAAAAAATAGAACTGGACTCTGGAGCAGCAGTATCGGTGATGCCGTACCGGCTTTTTGACCGTGTTTTCCGCGAATGAAGCTAAGACGTACTTCATTGTTGCTTCGTAACCACACAGGGGAGTGCGTGCGCCCGAAAGGGACGGTGAAAGAAACCATGGGGCATCAGTATCAGTCTCGCCACTGTCTCTGAATGTTTTCTCCTAAGCATACCCTGCCCTTATTGGAAGAGACTGGCTGTACCACCTTCGCCTGAACTGGAGTAGCTTCAACCAGGAGGACGCTGAAGACCAGCGTACTTTTGTACAAGTGTGGTACGGGCATCTTTAGTTGTTCCATGACGAACTCGGAGAGATTCAAAGTGAGCAAGCTCAACTTTCTATCAAGCCTAAACTTCACGACAAGTTTTAGAATGCGAGGATTAGTCGGTTGGCGCTGAAAGAAGGGGTGGATAAATAACTTGATAAGCTTGTTGGCCTAGGGGTGATGGAGCAAATTGTGTAAAGTCGATTCGCCTCTCCAATTGTTTCGGTGATAAATAAGATGGCACCGTTCGCGTCTGCGGAGATGTATGAAGCATCGATGAGCCCGTGTCTAACCATTGACAACTATCTTTTACTCATGACTGAAGCAATAATTGCCATACTGTCGGGAGGACGAGTATTCTCGAAAATTGATATGAGTAGGGCGTACCAGCAAGTAGTAATGGACAACATTTCACGCGAGTACCTCACCCTTAATGCGCATAAAGGACTGTTCGCAGTAAACCGCCTAGCTGTGGGAGTTGCGTCGGCACCTGCATTTTTTCAGAAGATCATGGACAACATGCAAAAATAACTGAAAGCGGTCATATGCTACTCTGACAATATTATAGTCATAGGGCAGAACAACAAGTTCTGCTTGAGAATCTTGATGCACTACTAACCCGGTTGTACAAAAGGGGTGTGTGGTTCAAGGTGAATAAAGGCGAATTTTTAAATCTGAGTTGCAGTTCCTTGGTCACGTGGTTTGTAATAATAAATTTGCCGCAACACCTCGGACAATTAGAGCCGTGATCGAGGTCCCCGTGCGCGCCAAATAAAAAGCAGCTGAGAACGTTCACGTGTATGGTAACGTACTACGGAAAGCTTCTACCGGAGCTGTCAACCCTAATATTCACACTGAAACTACTGCTTTGAAAAATGCGCCGTGGCTGTGGAGTAAAAAGTGCTATCAAACATTCAAGAAAAAAAATGTTTTAGTATATGCTCCCGTTTTGGCCCACCATAATCCCGAATCCCTGCTTAAAGTACTGTGTGGTGCTTAATCATACTGTTTGGGCGAAGTTCTCACTACAGTGGAAAGAGATGGTGCCAGATTACCTGTTTTATTCGCCTCCCGCACGTTATCCTCAAGTGAACGGAACTACAGCTAGCTTGAACGAGAAAAACTAGCTTTAGTTTTTGTAATTAAGAACTTCCATTACAACATTTATGGCAGGCAGTTCTGGTGGGTGACAGACCACAAACCTCTGGAAGCGATTCTAGGTCCAATGACAGGAATCCCAAGCATTGCTGCAGCTCGTTTGCATTGGTGGGCTATTACGCTGTCTGCCTACCGTTAACATCTGCTATTTCGTGTAAGTGTAGCATATTCAAGGGAAAAGGGAATGTAGTGTTTGTGTCCTGATAAACAAATAGCTAACTCATTTCCACCTGTCTATGATACAAAATCGCCCCTTTCCCCCTCGCTGTTTCTCATCCCGAATCTTGATATAATGGCGACGCATGCACGTGGGTGAGTGTTTGACAAGCGGAGCGCTTCAGGTGGTGGCCACGTCAAGCCTCATGTCAATAAACCCAAATTGTTGTTGCAACTCAGGTATCGGCCCCCTTCTAAAAAAAACAGATTCATTTCCCAGACGCATTGCACTTACAACGCAACGTGCCAGTGTCCTTTACGCTCACTGATGTAGGTCATTTTTTGCGTCTCAGTTCAAACGTGATTCAAACTCGCTATGACTGTTACCGAAAGGAAGGCCTCATAGTGGGATCCCTTCCAAACGATGGGTCTGAGGCGTCCCTTCGCATAGGCGACGTCGCGAACACTGTCCACCTGGGCCGGCTCGTTTTTGATGGCCATGCTGGACTTGAGGTGACCGGCGAAGGAGTTGGCGATCACCAGCACCGCCATAAACCAGGCGGTCAGTACAATACGGCTGGCCATCTGGGTACGGTCCTTCGGGGAACCTGGGCAGAGGCCACACAGACTCGTTTAATGGTCTCTCTGACCACTTTTGTCAGGGAATTGTGAAGCGATTTGTGAGAGAGCTAGCCGTAAAACTTAGCAGGGACGCCAAGGTACACCCCTCACGTAGACACACCACTCATTTTGAGTTATTTATTCCATTTTACGACGCAGCACCAGAAGCATTGTTTCAGGGGAGCCTCGTATAATATACAGGAATTTAACAACAACAAAAATATTTTTGGAGCTTTTTTTTTTTGCAAAAATAAATTAGGCATTGACGAACGCTCATTCTCCGCCCAAACGTAGCGGTAGTGTTCGCAACCAGATGACAAAGTTTTGAGCCCGATCCGATACCTTATTCAAAAGTTATACCTGATTTTCTGAAAAGTTCAATGGGAAAATGGCGGCCGACGGAGGTTTCGAATACGTGGGGCTCTATGGCACCAGAAACCGAAAACGCTCAAAACTGAGCACCATTTTCCCATTGAAAATTTTTAAAAACTCACCTATAACTTTTGAATAAGGTGTCGGTTCGGGTTGACACTTTGGCATGTGGTTGTGAGCTCCAGCGCAACCTTTAAACGGAGAATGAGCGTTAGGCGATGCGTAGTTTATTTTTGCCGTAGAACAACATGTAAATTTCTTTTTGTGACACCCTCCAGTTGCCTAATGTTAATAGGCATAGAACGAACCAGCATAGGTTATTCCACTCTAGAAAATGTATTTGGGGTTTTGTGAAAAGTTTAATTTGCATTTTCTTTCCAAGTTTAGTTTCCCAAATTAAGTTTTCTGTAAATGATTATGGCCAGACCTCTGACATGTTATCAAACTGTGTCGGGTTTTGATGCAATGGTTAGGACTCGTTACAAGTGGTGAAGGCTGAGCATTGAAATAACCCCGAGAGTAGGTCAAGCGAAACTCGAATAAAACAAAGGGGCATAGAGACTTCGCTCATGTCAGTTTGTTTCGTCTGTTTTTTTTTTTCTTGTAGACGGATAAAACATTTATTGCTGTATCCGAAACCGATCAAATGGAATTATAAGTTGTTAGGACGGCCCGACTGCATTGCTGCTTCATATTTAGAGAACACTTGACTCCACTAATATAAGCATAAAAATCAGCATTTCAATTTCTGATTGCAAAGATGCTATATTTGTGCTCAAACAAGAATAAATAAATTTGTAAATATATATTTTTATAGTTATTTATTCTGGTTTGTTAAGTGAATGTGCTGGGACTAACATATATATTATTGTAATCATAATAGGTTTATGTAAAAGTATAAGCCTGATTTGGACGATACAGAGATAGGCAGCAGTTTGGTGCTGTTACTTTTGAGATTTTTAGAAGTTTACTTTATTACAAGAGGCGTCAATCTGGCGAATACATTTGATACTTCCTTTCCTCTTACGATGAATTCTACCAGAGTTATGGTCCTCTATCTCCAATCAAGAGTCAATCCGAAACCACGAGGTATGTTCCTCCAAACATGCATTTCTAGAACATATATATATATATATATATGTATATATATATATATATATATATACATATGTGTATATGTATATATATATATATATATATATATATATATATATATATGGGTCATTCCATGTCAAACGTCCCAGACGTTGCGCTCGACCCCTTCCGATTTCTAAAAAAAATCCATGACATTTGGCGCAATGTCCGTAGCCATGCCCTGAAATATTTTTGGCGAAAAAATCTTTTTGATCACGTGAGCGCGGTTTTAACTTTTAAAAGCAGCGTGAAACTAGGCATCACTCAATAATTGATGAAAAATCAGGTTTTGGGTGAAACACCCAACAATATTTTTTCTCAGATTTCCACGGCTTTCGACTTACAATGGGGTTGGGCTTGTAAAGATTTGTTAGATTTAAATATTTTTATAAAAAACTAAACAAACTTGAAAATTTTAGCATTTTCGTAATTTTAATAAAAAATATCTAATTGCTCCCGGGACCTAATAGAACATTTTACCGGCTGCCCTGCAGGTATATAAACAGTAAAAAATGTTTCAGACCGCTCAATCAAATATCTCGCAGTAAAATAAAATCCTGAAGTTGCCAAAAAAGTGCGTTTTGACGCATAAACAGCTGTTTATTCCACCCTGAGGTGGTCCAAGTAAAAATAAAAATATGGTGGGTTTGGAAGAACAGTCGATAATCTTTTGATTCTGAAAGTTTAATCAGAGTAATTTTTGTTTAAAGCGAGAAAACAATTTTTGAAGTCGAGCTTTTGCACCACGACCCGGCGTCGCTTCCTAACGCCTCTTCGCCGCACAGCACGCCACCTGCGACGATAGCTGACACTAGGGTGCCTACATGTTTCCGGAGCGGCGGAAACATGTAGGCACCCTAGCTGACACGATTAGGTCCAAAGAAAGAACAAAGTTTTCTGCCGCTTCCCCTTGCCCGTCTTTCCGGCTGCAAGGGAAGAAACAGCGGGTATCGTGTAATAATCGGAGCTGTTGCCAGCGCGTAGCAATAGCAGGCCCGTTGTGCCCTTTGTACCCGAGGGCGGCTCGAAACGTGATGCCTAATACGGGCGACATCAGTTGACTTGGACTTCTCCTAATAAGGAAACGCGATAATATCGCCGCGAAATCTAGCTGTCACGCATACTGAAAAGCGGAACTATCATCGCCTCGTCGTATGAGATTGCCCGTTCACGGGGCTTTTGTGTTGCTGTCTACATCTGTCCTGACGTCGAGAAGAGAGAATGATTGCGATGTGTACGTAAGAAATAGCTAGCTTACTAGTGGCTGCTCTTACCTGGCAGCGCTATGCATTTGCTGATATCAAGACAGTGGAAGCCCACAGGAGGACACAGCCGCGCAAAACGGTCGAAATAGGAAAAGCCATAAAGCAACAAGAGTAGAAACAAGCCTCTTCACACCAAGATGCACCCGACAACTCCAGGTCCTGCTTTCTACCTGCGTGCGCACACCGTGACACCGTCGCACGCTTTGCCGGGCTCGACGGTGGCGTGCTGTGCAGAGAAGAGGCGCAAGGAACGACGCCAGGTTGCGGCGCGAAAGCTCAACTTCAAAATGTTTTTTTCCCCTTTATAACAAAATTATTTTAATTAAACTTTCAAGAACAAAAGTAAATAAACTTTTTTTGCAGAAGTCATCATGTTACGTATTTTTCTTTGGGCCACCTCAAGGCAGAATTCACGGCTCTTTAAACGGCAAAACGCAATTTTGTCACAGATTTAGCTTTTTTTTATTATTTCGGCAAGATATTTAGTTGTACGGCCTGAAACCTTTTTTTTTTTGTCTACGGTATACCTACAGGGCTGTCAATAAGAGTATTTACAGTCGCATCCAGCAAAGCCATAGTTTGTAACGAAACTAAAAATATGCTAAAATGCTCATATATTCCTTATTTTTAAAACTGCTTCGAGCATACCAAATCCCCTGACCATGATATCTTCATTACATACCAATCCAAATACCGTAGGGATTTTAGGCAAACATATTCCAGTGTTCCGTAAACAAATCTTACTTTTCATCAATTATTGAATGACTCGTAGTTCTACCGCCCTTTTACTAGTTCAAACCGCAATCACCCAATGAAAGTTGTTTTTCGACAAAAAATATGTTAGATATGCAGCACAAACGTTACGATGAAGAGCTATCAATTTTATTTTAGGAATTTTTGGTGGCCGTGGGACCTTTGGCATGGTATGAAGAAGTCCTCCTGGTATCTTGATGCCGCCCGTTGTTTAGACATCGCATTTTGAGCCGCCCTTGGGTACAAAGGGCACAACGGGTTGCTATTGCACGCGCTGGAGGCACCTCCGAATATTATACGATACCCGCCGTTTCTTTCCTTGCCGCCGGAAAGACGGACAAGGGGAAGCGGCAGAAAACTCCGTTTTTCTTTGGACCTAATCGTTCAGCTATCGTCGCAGGTGGCGTGCTGTGCGGCGAAGAGGCGTTAAGGAGCGACGCCGGGTTGTGGTGCAGGAGCTCAACTTCAAAAATTGTTTTCTCGCTTTAAACAAAAATCACTCTGATTAAACTTTCAGAATCAAAAGATTATCGATTGTTCATCCAAATCCATCATATTTTGTATTTTTACTTGGACCACCTCAGGGTGAAATAAACAGCTGTTTATGCGTCAAAACGCACTTTGTGGCAGCTTCAGGATTTTTGTTTACTGCGAGATATTTATTTCAGCAGTTTTAAACATTTTTTATAGATTATATACCTGCAGGGCAGCCGGTAAAAAGTTCTATTAGGTCCCGGGAGCAATTCAGATATTTGTTTAATAAAATAGCAAAAAAGATAACATTTTCAAAACTTTTTAGTTTCTTTATAAATATTTAAATTAAACAAAACTTCACAAGCCCAACCCCATTGTAAGTCGAAAGCCGTGCAAATTTAAGAAAAAATAGTGTTAGGTGTTTCACTAAAAAACTGATTTTTCATCAATTTTTGACGGATGCCTAGTTTCACGCGGTTTTCTAAAGTTAAAACCGCGCTCACGTCATCGAAAAAGATTTTTTCGCCAAAAATATTTCAGGGCATGGCTACGGACATTGCGGCAAAAGGCCATGATTTTTTTTTTTCAGAAATCGGAAGGGGTCGAGCGCAACGTCTGGGACGTTTGACATGGAATGACCCATATATATATATATATTAGGTTGGTTTCATGTCAAATCGTGCAGGCAAAAAGGGTAGAATTTTAAATTTCGCTGAAAAAAATATATGTTATGGCGTCGTCTCTAAACACGCAGTAGCCACAAACCGCAAGTCCGTCGGATTTTTTGTTCTCGACTTACGAATTCTAAAAGAGGCCGCGGCGGAAAGCAGTGTTTTTCACATCCGTCGTCGGTCGGATGTTTCGCTCGATCTCCCGTCGTGGATTTTCAGTCCACATTATATTAACTTTACTCAAGCACTCTCTGGGCACAGGTTAAAGGCTCTAATACCATGAAATAATTTTAGGCGTTTTGCTTTCTTTCTGTAAAATTGTCAAATACGCACCCTCGGTCAATTGTTGACGAACTTCCACAATTAAATACTGGCGAACTACTTGGGTTACATCAATATTTGTTTATGTTTATGGAGAGCCCAAAACACGGTCTTTATAGATATTATAAAATTATTTAGTTGTATTAAATATCCTTTGCGGGACGTTTACGTTATTGTTATGCGAAAACCAAAAAGTACCAATTTTAAAATCGTTTTCCTAAAAAAACCCAATTTTTTTAATTTTTGTTAAAATGTAGATATGATAGTTGTCTACTCGAAAAGCAAGTCCAGAAAGTGTGTATTTTGTTTGTATGTTCTATATTTAAGCCTCAGTATCAGAAAAAGACGTCTTCGTTTTGCAAAACCTAAGTCAGACAAAAGAAAAAAAAAACAAAAAAACTTGGGCTTCTATGAATTGGAAAAAAGTTTTCTTGCATTTTTGTCTGCGTCTTGTATTCAATTATAAACGTATTTTGGGGTATGGAATAGTTATTTATGTTTTGAAAAGAGCGGGAAACCACGAGAAACATATCTAATCAAATCAGCAGGCCTAGTAGACCTTCAATATAGAAGAGGCACAGACGTTGTATTTTTTCGACTTATAAAACTTTCACTGTAAACTAGCATGACTAGCTATTAGCTGTCATATTACTAAGACATAAAAAGTCACCACATCATTGATCTGTTATATACAATTCTTTCCGAAACCAAACGCTAGGGTTTGTTCACCGCACATCGCACAGATCACCAGAGAATGACCTTTCACTTCCGTAATAAACAAAAGTGATGACACAGAAACGATCCGAAACACACGGAGAGATTGTCACGGAGAAGGGTAGGGAATAAAAATAAATAAATAAGAATAAATTTACCCAACTCCGATCTTAACGAAAATTGCGGTAAAAATATAAAAGATTTAGGTTCGAGCGGTGGCAAGGCGATAGGTCCACGCCTGGTGGAGAGTCAGACAAAGGAGTAAACGACACGTAAAGGAAAAAAAAAATAATTAAGACAGAAAAACTCAGCCTCACACGGCAAGAACAAAAATCAACTCCTCCGGGCATTCCCTAAACGGGACACAACCAAATGCGTGCGAACACGCTCTCTACAGCACCGTCAGGCCGCTACGCCATGAAGAAATAAACCCAACAAATAAACAATGCTAACAAACAGTTAGTAACGAAACATAAAAAAAAGTTCAGCAGAACCGCACCCGAGAAACAAAGTTCAGCGGGGCGAAGAAACACACACGAAATAAAAAAAAAGTCTTAACTGACCGACGCCGAGTCCAGTCACACGACACTGAAGCCTGGCAGGATGATGGCGTCCAGATGATGCTTGAATCTATTCTTCACTCTGTTCCGCACATCCGTCGTGGCAGTGCGGAACAAAGTGAAGAATAGTTTCGAGCAGCGATGCGCGAGAAGGTAACCGAGACGTAACATGCCTCGAGCTTCATGTCGGAAGAGGAGCTTTCGAGGTAGTTACTGCATGCCGTTACTCAAACTTTCTCTTTCGCCTTCCCTTTTTCAAAAGAACACGTCAGCCGGCGCTAACTTTTCATCTCGGGAGAAGACCACTCTTCACTAACGTTTATAGTTGACAAGGAGGCTGACTTCGACCCAACTAGTCTCCGGGCAGAATACACACACGTATATCTACCAACACGCTCGTTTTTGATGCTAGTCTCCGGGGTTTGCTGTTTCCAAAACAGATAACCCTTCGGTGCTATCGGATTTTCGCGGAGGGAGATAGAGTACATAAAATTGAAAGAATAAAACACAGAGGACAAGCACAGAACACCCACTTTGCAGAGCGCGGCCATTTCTAGGATAAGGCGTTGGAAGCTTGGGCAAATACGCGGTACCCATGCACATCCCTAACGAAACCGGCCCGTCTTCGTGGGCGTGCGCGATTTTCGTCCCGCGCCGCCGGTTTTAGCTCGCACGCGGCGTTGTTTTGGCAGGCAGAATTGTTGTTGACCGTCGATATTGTAAAGCCGTGGTGTTCTCATCCTCCCAGGCAACAGTTACTTTGCTTTCCCTTCTGCAATACTCTGACTGACTGACTCCTCCTCGGTGGCCGTCACTGTTCGCAACGTCAACGACACATTCGTACCATTTCACTCCTCGTGACACAGGGTGCGCTGCTCTCTTTACTGTCACGGGCCGTCCTATCTAACACAACGAGCGCGAAAGGTCGGGGTCATCTGCTGGTTCCGAAAGGGTGGGACGTTAATATAGGCCAATGAAGGCCCCGAATCAATACGACGTCTGCCGATTTCTATACATTAAAAATTTACGACGCCTGCTGGTCCGTTAAGAAGTGTTGCTTTCTCTTTTGAACTGCTCCAATGTAGCTTGCCGCCTATAATAAAATTTAAATGATCAATAAATATAACAGGGTGGAACTACTGTATTTCATTTTTATGTGGGAGCGTTGAAAAAAGGCAAAATATTTCCAAGTTTGTGAAGACGCGCAATTCGCAAGTCCGTTTCAAGCCGTAAAACACGTTTTTGTACGATATTGATGCTTAAATATAGAACATACAAACAAAATACACACTTTCTCGACTTGCTTTTCGAGTAGACAACCATCATATCTACATTTTAACAAA
Source organism: Ixodes ricinus (assembly GCA_037355805.1). Taxonomy (NCBI): domain Eukaryota; kingdom Metazoa; phylum Arthropoda; class Arachnida; order Ixodida; family Ixodidae; genus Ixodes; species Ixodes ricinus. The sequence continues at coordinate 33,884 of JAZHYW010001701.1, read as the reverse complement.
AAAATATAAATTGTTTTGAGAAAATCGATTTTAAAATTGGTACTTTTTGGTTTTCGCATAACATTAACGTAAACGTCCCGCAAAGGATATTTAACACAGCTAAATCATTTTATAATATCTATAAATACTTAAAGAGCGTGTTTTGGGCTCTCCATAGACATAAAAAGATATTGATGTAACGCAAGTAGATCGCCAGTATTTAATTGTCAAAGTTCGTCAACAATTGACCGAGGGGGCGTTTTCGACATTTTTACAGAAAAGAAGCAAAACGCCTAAAATTATTTCGTGGTATTAGAGCCTTTTACCTGTGCCCACAGAGTGCTTGAAAAAAGTTAATATAATGTGGACTGAAAATCCACGACGGGAGATCGAGCGAAACATCCGACCCACGACGGATGTGAAAAACACTGCTTTCCGCCGCGGCCTCTTTTAAAATTCGTAAGTCGAGAACAAAAAATCCGACGGACTTGCGGTTTGTGGCTACTGCGTTTTTAGAGACGACGCCACAACATATATTTTTTTCAGCGAAATTAAAAATTCGACCATTTTTGCCTGCACGATTTGAAATGAAACCACCCATATATATATCCAAGTGCTCATTTTTAATTCGAACAAATTTATTTTAAAAAATCCGTAAAAGATGCACTGAGACGGTTTGTGCAGGTGAGTTATACGGCCAGGGGTACATTATGTGGGTGGCTAATCGTTGCGATAAGTCGGCTAATTAATTAAATTCGTTAATTAACCTTTTATTTAGTGGAAATAAACATATGGTTCCAATTGGAAACTTAAAGAGCCTCATCGAAAACCACTAAATCAACTCTTTTTAGAACGACTTGAAGCTCGTGGGAAACTCGGGGCGCGCCAAAGTTACCACTCGTGAAGCAGGCACAAAGCTACAGTTCCGGAACGCGATAATGATCTAATCATCCGCGTTCCGCCACTGCTGGCTTTGCGCCTGCTTCACAAGTGGTAACTTTGGCGCGCCCCGAGTTTCCCACGAGCTTCAAGTCGTTCTAAAAGAGTTGATTTAGTGGTTTTCGATGACGCTCTCTAAGTTTCCAATTGGAACCATATGTTTATTTCCACTAATTAAAAGGTTAATTAACGAATTTTAATTAATTAGCCGACTTATCGCAACGATTAGCCACCCACATAATGTACCCCTGGCCGTATAACTCACCTGCACAAACCGTATCAGTGCATCTTTTACGGATTTTTTAAAATAAATCTGTTCGAATTAAAAATGAACACCTGGTATAAACAGGATGTTACACGAAAAGTGGACAAATTGGATGTTGGGAGAACTACGCGTCGCAACAAGTAAAGTCTTGCGTCGCTTTGATCCTGGGTCAGGGGCCTATTTAGAAAAATTGTTAAAGTCCGAATAATTCAATTGTTAATTATTTTTGCTTAATTAACTTTTTTAATATGGTGTTTAAGGGCATGGTTTCAGTCAGAAAATTGCTCAGCATCATCCAAAAACACGAAATCAACAGATTGCAGAACGATAGAAGGCAGGCGAAGCACTTTACGGGTTTCTGAATAAACCGCCCAAATTCCACGGGTTTTTAAGTTTCGGTTTGAATCGGAGCGCATCTCGGCCCGGACGGCACCGCGCCCCGTGGAGAAATAGTGCAACCAGCCTCTGCTGCGACGCTCGAGGACGGCGCAGCAGAGGTTGGTTGCACTATTTCTCCACGGGGCGTGGTACATTCGGGGCCGAGATGCGCTCCGATAGCAAGCCTAAACTTAAAAACCCGTCGAATTTGTCCGGTTTTTCAAAAGCCGTAAAATGCATCGCGTGCCTTCTATCGCTCTGCAATTTGTTCATTTAGTGTGTTTCGATGATGCTGAGCAATTTTCTAATTGAAACCATGCCCTTAAACAGAATATTTAAAAAGTTAATTACGCAAACATATTTAACAATCTAATTATCCCGGACTTTAATAATTTTCCTAAATGGGCTCCTGGCCCCCGACCAAAACGACACAAGCCTTTTTTTGTTGCGACGCGTAGTTTTCGCAATATCGAATTTGTTCACCTTTCGTGAAACACCCTGTATATGTCACAAGCGTCATGAATGGCTTCTGATTGCTCTTGGCGGCTTGTAGCTCGACTATAGTGAATCGTTCGGTAAGATGAAGTATAGAAAACACAAAATAATGCTCGCTTCGACTGCAGCGATCTAAAAATGGCCGTATGTACATTCAACGCACGCCACTGAATGTGATATGATCGAGAAGCGCGGGTTTCATGCGACTATATACACCATTTCTTTCCAAGTTTGAACGTCGGTAGCGCTACAATTCGAGGAAGTCGATCAAGATGTGCCAAAAGTGTATAGCCATGGCTCAAATCTTTTTTGTAAGTTTTTTATCCTTCTATCCCGAGCTAAACTAATAATGCACAGTGAATGCGCCGCGATCCTGCACATTTTTAGTGCCTGAATGGTTTGACCGTTCGATAGCATAGTGCACAAAGACGACAAGCGCCGTGAAGATGCACTTTTTGCTCTAGTTGATTGGGTCTTTGGGATCGTTGCGTTTGCTACGAACGGGCTTGATGGGAAAAGGACCGTAAACTAAATTCGTTATTTTCGATGGCCCAGCGTTCGAGCACTGCGTTATTACTTGCAAGATGATTTTGCCCAATGGCTGCGGCGCGATCATTTGACGCGAATTAATGTGTGTTGGCTGTTTATGCAGGTGGTGCTGATCTGATGATTCTCCTTTTTGCGTACAATTTTGAGTAGCTCGTTTTGCTCCTAAATGAGTTCAGCCACGCTGATTTCACGAATTATTTCCCTCGCGCGTTTTTAGGAAACGTTTGGGAGCCCCACCAGATAACAATGGACATCTTGCATTGTTCCATTAGAGGTTGCCTTCCGCATTTCGAACGCTTGGTTTCGGTCAATTTAACTGCATATCTACACTGTACTGCATGGCCGGGAAAGCGAAAAACAGGGACAGTCGACGTTTATCGGAGTGATACATTTTTTGAAAATATTTTGCCATTATTTATCTAGAGAAAGGGAGAGTTTTGTTTCTTGGAGCAGTTGTTTGTCTTGGGGTTAACTCCGATTAAACGGGTAAAAAAACACAAAAAACGGTATTCGACTATTTTTTGTACGGAAAAAGTATTTTTAAAATGGTGTAGTCAATTGAGTCTAAGAGGTTTGTTATGCAAATTATGTTCGTATGTACATATTTACGGAAAAAAACACCACGTCCGGACCAGCCCCACATGCACCGAGTTCTTTCTGCTTGCTAGAGCTTGGGATATACTTTCGGGAGTCAAATTCTCTTCTCCCCTGCTTATAAGTTATAAGATTCAGTTCGCACCCCCCTCCCCCCCCCCTCCGCCCTCTTCCCCGTCTTGGAGAAAATGCCCTTCTCGCGAATATTGTTCGTGGCTGCACCACAGACTATGGGTCTTTCTTCGATTGCACCCAATACACGTTAATTTACGACTGCGAGGTGCCGGTGTATTGCCGTACAGATAATCGCTTTAGGTGCACCGCCGGACTTTCAAACCTTTGCTTTTCAAAACATTAAAAATCAATAAAAAAATAGAAACGCACTTTTAAGTTATGAGAGTCAAAATTGAACATTTTTTGGCTGTTAAACTTCAAGGGCCAACAAACGCAGAGACTAAAGGCAGTATATTTTTCAAAGAAATGGCATATAAAAATATACGTACACTAATGAGGCTAGCTAGCACTTTGTGTTTTTTCTTTGAATCGCTCTCCCAGACTAAATGATGTCGACATAAAAAAGAAAAGCAAATATTATCTTGCTAAAAAAGTAGCCCACTTTGTCAGGCTCTTTGCAGGTGAACAAAGATGGCTAAAAGCCTAAAAAAAACAAAAATAAAAAAACAAGAAAAAAACATCGCAATTAGAAGACCCGTAGCACCCAGATGCGGCCACGAAAGAATCCCATGACGCCCTCACGAAATAAATATATAATACAGTTCTTCTCCCTCACTTCTTCTCTCAAAGTTCGTTCTCCCTTAAAAAAAAAGGAAACACTATTTTTTTCCTTGGTCTAGTTACACTCAAGACAAAAAAGGAAAGCACCTGTACCGTTTGCTTTATTTAAAAAATAATATAAAAAATAAAACCCTTGTTAACAGTAGACCACGTCGTTGCACGTGAATAGAAAATCGACCAACATGAATTATCGAAAGGTTCATGCTAAGTTGCAAGGTTCCTTTATTTTTGTCTTTCAATGCATTAGAAGACTATATCTCCTTTTCTTTTCGATTTGGCCGGGTCTTTTTATGCGCTATTTCCGTTACTGCTTCCATTCGGTGCTAAAGAGCTGCTCTTTCGTTTTTGTTTTTTACTATATGATAGAGATTTTACCTAATATATTGTGGGGTAGGATTTTCACCAGTGAGTCGCGCAACGTCTGCATTTACGACGCCTTCTTTTTTACAGCTAGGTTCTCTGAACATTCTTGGCGCGCATGCATAAACGGCTGTAGCAATTTTGACTCCTTGATTGTCGGTCAACTAATAATGCCGTCTCTTAACGCAAAATTACCAATATGAGGGTGTATACTAAGTCATTTTGCTTTGAACACACAAAGTTTTAATCGGGACTGGCAGGCCAGACATTAAGCTAAGGAGGTCGTAAATTAGGTATTTAAAATATGGTAAATGTAAACCATACTATGATACATATAATGAGGAACTCTTCATACTTAAACTGTTTAAATTTACTCCCAACGCTCAATCTTTAGGAGGGCTCTGGTATTCTTACTTTTTTTCTAAACAACGAATCTACACCTCCTCAAAATTTCCAGAGGGCAACTTATTCTGGTGAGTTATAAGACTTTGAATTGTAGCGATCAAACGAGCTCCTAGCAAAATTGCAAGTATCTGCAACAAATCGTGTGGATTTTTGCAGAAAAACAACAACATGGAATTATATAATTGGAGCAACTTTTTTCCATCTCAAAACAGGTTTCACAGATGACGTCAGGTAATGAACAAATCAGCTGAGACTTGTGACCGGCTGCCCTGACGCCACGCGTAAAGAACGGCGACACAAAGCGCCTAAGCACCGCAAGCGATGGCAGGGCGCGGTCCCGTTTGAAGGTCGTTGCTCCGAAGGAGTTTTCTCAAGGTAATGGTCAAGCCGAATCTCGCTACTACGCTTTTGGGTTCTCGGCCCGGATCATTGCTCCGGTTTTTCGGGCGGTAATAAACCCTTGCTTTATTCAATGGAACAAACGTTTTGGCATGGCCAATCACCACGGCGGGCGGAGAAAGTCGATAGATCCAACAAACTACATGAAAGCTACATCCACTGCATACAAACAAGGTAATATTACTGGATTTTCTAAAAAAGACAGACGCACAGATTAGACACCGGGGTTGAGTCAGCATTTGTTTTCTGTTCACTATACTTGGTTTCAGCTTAGGTCCGAGCGTGGCCCTTCTTTTGAACCGAAGGTCCAATCAAAGAGCGCAAAAAGCGCAACGCCATGACGTTCTACGCTCTTGATAGGACGACCCGGCGGAGGAGCATGCACTGGAAGACGGCGAACACCGCTGGTCCTATCAACTGCGGAGAGCACGCCATGACGGTGTGCCTTTTTCGCCGTTATATTGGCCCTTCGGCTCAAAACATCGGCCACGCTCGGACCTAAGGTGAAAAGAAGTATAGTGTTCAATGAGTAAAAACAAAAGTTCAAGCCAAACGCTGACGCGACACTGAGTTTACTTGTCGAGCACGTGGAAAACCGGTACATTCTATATAACATCTCCCGTGTGAGGCTTTTACGTAGCCGTTGATTCTTGTAGCTCACTCACTTTCATAAAGAAGATTTCTGAAGAGCTCCCAACCGTTGTCGTGCATTTCCTGGGCCAGCTGTTTTGGTGTCATCTTCGAGCGCACCCAATTGGAAAGGGCCATCAGCAGCGCCAGAATGGGAATTGCGCTTAGGATGAGGGCCCACACCTGTGCCGAGGATTGACACAAAACTCTGCATCAGTTGTGATAGCGATTGAGTAAGACACGATCAAGTTTAAAAACTTCGCTACATTATTGGTGATAATTTACGCAGATACCTCTTATACCAAACGATTGTGTGATTGTCTTTCTTTGAAACGTATTTTGTAAAAAATATTGCGCATTACGTTCCAGATGACTCGCGGTTGACAAGTTCAAGGTACCTACTTGCGTCAGGTATGTAGTCTCCGGGAGTTTGAAAACTGTGCTTGCGACATACTATCTGCGGCTTTTCCAAAACGCGTCTTAGGTTTGAGGGGAAAACATACCTATCTGTTTTTTTTTCTATGATGGAAACAAATTTTATGATCGGTTCATAGCACTGGAATGAATGGGCATATAAGAAAAAGTTTCTCTTTCCTTGTTTATGCCAGTGAAACGTAACAATGGCAGACAATATGGAGGAGTATAAGTTTTCAAGATAGTGTATAGTCGTGCATGGTCTTGAAGCTCGCAGTACCTTCCAGTCGAATGTGAGGATGTAGCCGAAGACGTTGGATGTGCCCACTCCGGATCCCGACAGAATGCCAAACTGCACGTACATGATGGGCGGTCCGTATTGACCCACTTGCATCCGACTGTACGACTGGATCATGGGCGCCATGGTCATGTCCACCTCCTGAACAAATGTCGGCCATGAACATCAATGTTATAGCTATTAATCAGATTTTCACGCAACGCTTTTGTTGATGAATTGTACTTTAGCGCACCATACGTGTCATCCCGCACCGATCATCTGTTTAAGGTTGGAGCGCCAGCATGTCATAGAAACATCTACTTTGACTTCCTTCACCCCGGGAACATCAAACGAGTAGAACCACCTTCCTGGCAACGTTGCTACCATTTCTAAAGCTACTTTTTGACGGAAACACGCAAACGACATTAAATGCGACAGCCACCCCTGATTACAATGCCTTAGGGTCTTGAGAGCATGGATGGATGAATGAATGAATGAATGCATGAATGAATGAATTAATGAATGAATGAATGAATGAACATATAAATACATAAATAAATAAAATAAATTGATGATGTCTTTGAGACCACGATAAAAAAGAAAGCATAAAATAAGAGCGCTTGGTGTCTTCAAATAAATACGCAATAATAAATAGGCCTGGTCATAATTTAAAATGTTCCTAAGATTGATAGGCAGGAGTGCAGACATTGGCCAACTTAAATCTAACTGCACGACTGGATAATGGATGCCATGGTCATGTCTAGCTCCTGAACAAAGGCCTGTCGTAGAGACTGAATCAGACCGGTTGCGAAATGCGTGTGATAAAAGAGGACTGGGACAACGCATTAAAGACATACAACATAGTTCATGGTTTTTTTAAGAACACACAAAAATGTAATCGACCTGCACATACCAAAAGTGTATTTAACATTACAAATAGGAGGTTCTATTTCAAATTTCGCTGAGCGCGCCGATTGGACTTCGGCGACAAAGGCGGTGAGTATCGACACGATATTCCAGTTGGCGCACTCCGTAAACTCCGGCGTCAACTTTGTTTTTGCTGAGCTTTGGGCCCACTGCAAACTGACAAACAGTGAAATCTCGAAGTGAGTTAAATGACACGAAATATTCGAACCGTTACCATTTCATATATAAAAATAGGTAATATTCAACTCGTTGCGGTCACGGGTTTTGCCATAATATGATGTTTGTTAAAACGGTGATTTAAGTGCTTGGTATGATTTCTTCCATTGAAAATCTTCTCGGATAAAATCCGAGAAGGTTTTTGGGAATTTCTCTTCCATTTTATGTTAATTAATTCTTACAAAACCTGCCCTATGACAGGTATTCAGACCTTGTATAATACTTTCAATGATTCCTGCATTGACATTTTTAACCCATCTTTTGCAGTGTTCGAGTTTTCCCTTACAAATCTATAAATTTTAACCTATCTTTTGTAGCGTTCAAGTTTTCTATTGTCAATTTGTAGAATTCTTCTTCTTTTTCTGTATGTTAATTGTGCATCATTATCAAGGCGTCAAGCTGTTGATGAGCACAAAAAATAAACAAATGAATGAATGAATGAATGATTGATGTTTATAAACTCTAAAATTCACATGCCTATAGTTTCAAACAGACGTCATATTTTGGGGGTGACTATTGTATATTGCTATATTATAAACCTGAGATAAAAAGACAACCACGCGCGGCGTCTCATAAAGTTCACAAGTTGTGTGCGTTTGTTCTTTTTATTATTTTTTGTTGTCACGGTTTTATGATTGAGTCAGTTCACCAGTTTGCCTGTATTTCTACTATTAATTATTAACTATGGTATATGCTCATTAGATCAGTATAAAAATCTTTTGTTTAGTTTATTGATATAGAAGCGTGATATGAACATGGTAACTGCACAAGAGATATATCTTTCTCAGTTAATTGAGAACATCATAATATTGTACAGAAAGCATACCTGGGCTTCTTCATAGAAAAAAGTTCAACATTCATGGATATTGCCGCGCTACGACAAAAAATACGCTTTCAAAATTGCATTCTTTTTTCTAAATTTTCGGCCACCCTTATCTGTGTGTGCCGCCGAATTATAATAAATGACTATTTTTCTTCTTTGATGCCGTCATTAAAGCTCCTGGTTTGTGATGTCTGATCTACTAGGCGGAATCAGGTTTCGAGGCTTAAGATTCCGAGACCGGGATAACTCATAGAAGCAAATGCCGTAGCTTCTATCTATGGGTATGGCGCGAAAAAAGAAAGTTTTTCTTGTTTTTAGGTTTTCCAGAAATATAAAACTATTAAGTTATTTTCAAAGAACTTTGATGATGGTCTCGCACGCCTAAAAGAGGTTTCGCTCTGAAGAGTTTGTGTAAAAACGGTGGTCACTTCGGCTCTCCGCTCCAAATTGATTCGCACCACGGCATTCACCTGCTGTCCCTCCTGTCCCACCTCACTCCGGGAGGAGAATCTGGAGCAGGTCCTCTGGACGTGCCCTGGCCTTCAAGTGGCCGGTTGATTTCATCTTGAAGGGCGGGCATTCATCCTAACCGGCCTCAAGACTTTCAACATTGAACACATGGCCGACAACACCGCTGCTTTGTGGGCGTTTTGCGGAAAACGGAAACGCAAGTTTACATCTCACCTACACGGCATTACAAACTGACGTACTTATAAAAAAAAACTATCGAATATTTTTTGTTTGATTATTAGCACCTGTGAATCCCAGTACGTTTGCAAATAAATCGTATGCTGCCAAGGGCGGCAAGGTCACCCATGACACTGCTGTTTTGCGAAAATTTGGTTACTGTCTGCAAGCTAGCGCCATGAAAGCCCCAAAAGCGCCGAGGAGTAGCAATACAAGATGTTCTTTGATCTGAGTCTGGGTACACTTGACCTAAATGGCGAAACAAGTGCCAGGGTAAGTCTTCACTGAATGGTTGTTTCTTTGTCACTTTGCTTTTTTAGGTCTCAGTTCCAGATGAAATGCCTGAACTAGTTTTCTCTTTTTCTTTGTTCAGTTTTCAATTTGGACCATTGGGCCTGAAGGTTAAAAAAAGTGTCCGAATTTGGGTGCTCCGCTGGTTGTTTCGTTGATCTGTATTACCCTTTTTTATGTATGCAATTTTGGTAGTTATTCTGGAAACATTAAAAAATCCATGGAAACGCCAGTCAAGTAGTTTGGACCTAACAAACGGCTTGGAGCAAAACACGGTTATAATGAAGTTGTACCCTAGGAATGAAAACACTTTGACTACGTTTTGCGTTTCCCTGGCTTTTAAACCTAGGGTGCATTTCCAGTGTAATAAAAAAATCTGATGTGTTTTAGCGAGACAACTCTTGTCAAAAACCAAAGTAGAATCGGTCGTTGTTTAGAAGTCAGCTGACCTGAGCTGGCGACACTCTCGGAGGATTTATTACGCGATCTTTTCCCATCTGTGGAACTCACTATTACCATTACACGCTTTCGACATTTATGGATAGCTGAACTTTGTGACGGTTTACAGAACAAAGTTACTCCGCTTTAGCATATTAGAATCAGCACCGGAACGTTGAATGTGTAAAACTCATTTGTGCCGCTGTCGATAAATAGAAAGACCGGCAACTAGTGACAATGAATGGTTACATTTGTTTTATAGGTTTGCATTTTTGCATTTTTAATAAGCATTTGCATTCACGATTGCCATTATTTTGCCACAAAGTTCAACATACACCCGAACAAATTTGCGTTGTTCCAAACACATTTGATGGGGCCTCTCTGAGTATTGTTATAATATTAATTTAATATATATATATATATATATATATATATATATATATATATATATATATATATATATATATATATATATATATATATATATATATATATATATATGACGAAGGCCAGACTCCGGCCGAAACGTCGAAGAATAAACCACCCGTTGTTGCTGTTTCCATCAAGGGTTTTGCTTTTCCCTCTCAGTTATATATATATATATATATATATATATATTGTTAGAGGCGGGGTTTATGCCGCACGTCCGGGAGCTTCCTGGCTCGTGACGACGACCATTCCCCGAAGTGAAGAACCCAGGGGTCCAGTGGAGGTGGGAGAATTGGTAACGTAACGAACGGTTTAATTACATGGTTGCGATACAGTCGTCAAATCCGAGAGAACTCCTGAGCAGCCTCGCGCTCCGCCTTATATAGGGGTCCGTTTTCTCCCTCACTCCCCGCCAGGGCAGCAAGTGCGCAGCAGCAACCCGCCGTCAAGTGCGTCGTAGCAAAGTCCGCCGCGTCGTAGCCAGAAGTGCGTCGTAGCCATGGTCCTCCGCAATTAGGTCATGCCTCTCTCCCTTTCCTGAGCGCGCCAAGCCCCACGCACGCACACACGTCCCGTTGACGTCACGGACTCGTTGAGACCTGTCTCCGCAGTTAGGCCCGGCCTCTCTCCCCTTCCGGAGCGCACCAAGCCGCACGCACGCACACACGTCCCGTTGACGTCACGGGCGCGTTGAGACCTGTCTCCGCAGGCGCAGACACGTAGGCGCCGGTTCCGTACTCGTCGGGACTCGTTTCGCGTAGGCCCCGTCCAGCAGGCGACGTTCCCGGACTGGTCATGACTCGTTTCCGCAGCGTTGAAACTCGGAAGAAGGTCGCCGAAGGTTCCATTCTTAACAGCCCCTCCGGGGCCAGGGAAACCTCGAAAGGCCGGTGGTACAATCGCTGGCCTGAAGAGGTGGGCTTGGAGTAGGCCTTGAGAAGACGCTGCAAGCACCCAACAAACTCCCAAACCTCTTACAACGGAGGCATTAGCGGAAACGTCCCACACAACACCACGCCACACAGCAGCCAAACGCTCGGAATTCGCCAGAGACCCGCCAGACTGGACTACGGATTACAAAAATTTGCAAAAAAACTACAAATTTAAAACCTTAGGACAATTGCGGGTATCGAGACCCGCTGTCGCCAAAACACAACTCATTTTTCCAAAGAGGTCACTATGAACAAAATACAAAAGACAAAAACTTTTTGCAATTTGTGAGGTCTTGTTGGGGTTTTAACGAAGTGCCCCCACTTAGATCCTCATTCCCGTGGATGACGAAGACCTCTGAGATCATCCCTACTGTTTTTCGTGATGCCAGAAAAATCTGCTCAACCCATCGGCATTGCCGTTAAATTTGCCTTTCCTTTTTCTTGCCCTGAAGTCGTAGTGATCGATTTTCACGTGATTTCTAGACGTGAAAATGCGGTCCTTATAGCGCCGATAAAACAATCCGCCTTTTTCATGCCCCGTCACATTGGTCCTAGCAATCTCCTGAGCTGTACCGCGAAACCCTGACACACTAGGGTCGCTCTTCTGCTCGACTGTCAAAGACACTCTGTCTACTCGTAGCAGAGGACCAAAGTTACGTGACGCCGGAGCTACGAGAGATCTTTCACTGATCCCGTCTTCCTCCGCCTTTTTCGCCGGTTCGTTGGGACGGCGTACACTTTCTAGTGCTACGAGGTCAGGCTGTTCTACAACCTGGTCCCTCTCATCCCGTTTCTCTGCCTCGAGCTCTGGTAGTGCCTGCTCCCCGACAGCTGCCTCTGGCTCTGGATCACTCGTCAACAAAGGGGCGAGCTGACGCGATTTGGACCTCGTACCTGACTGAACTAGTCCCTCTCCCAGTTGTTGACCCTCTCGCGCAGCAGGAATTCTGACCGGTTAGAAAACAAATAAGGATACTCCAACGGGACTGTTTGCGAGACAGCCGCCTCTGTCACTAGCTCTCCGAACGGGCCAGTTATCCTTACCGTCGCCATAGGCAGACAGACACTGTGCTTTTCGAGCAGCTGCTTGATCCAAACTACCTTTCCAGTAAAATCGGATGTCGTTACATACGACGGATGAACAACGTCCATCGTCGCTGCACTGTCACGAAGCACCCTGCACGGCTTTCCGTTTACCTGGAGCTCGTGAAGATAGGGACGAAGGAGCTCCAGGTCCTCGTCACTACCGGTCACGGTCGAGAACACAACCCGCGGTTTCTTACATCTGGCCGCTGTGTGTCCCGGCTCCTGACAGTTGTAGCACAGGAACGGCTTCCTAGCCTCGAACTGCCCTGTTTGGCTTTTCCGCGCCTCGTCTCCGTTCGAGTGTTCTGCGCTCTTTTCTGGGACCTTTTGTCCTGCTTCGGGCTTCTCGGGCCCGTTTTCTCGCGAGCCGTTTCCCTGTCGGAAGGTCTTGCGCTGATCGCTCCGGCCGGGTTCGCTTTCCTCTCCGCTCAGCTTTCTACGCGTTGCGTACTCCTCGGCTAGCTCAGCGGCCCTTTCGACAGAGTCGACTCCTACCCTGTCCTGCACCCAGAGCTTGACTGACTGCGGAATGCTACGAAAGAACTGTTCGAGGCACACACACTCGACTACCTTGTCTCGGCTTTCGTACACTTCCTCGCTCTTCAACCATTCTATCAAATTGGTTTTAAGCCCGTAAGCGAATTCCGAGTAGCCCTCGCTGCTCTTTTTGGATGCGTTTCTAAACCTTTGACGGAACGCCTCGGCAGAAAGGCGGTACCGTTTCAAAAGGCTGGACTTCACCTTGTCGTAGTCGTCCGCGTCTCCAGCACTAAGGCGCGCGACAACCTCTGCAGCCTCACAGGGCAACAAAGTCAAAAGCCGTTGCGGCCACGTTTCTGGGGCGAAGCTCAACTTCTCACATGTCCTCTCAAAGTTCACTAAGAACAGGCCCACGTCTTCCCAACTTTAAACGGCTGCATGAGCTTCTTCATTTGATACGACTCGGTCTCACTTGCTCGCACCGGAGCCCCAACTCTACTGTTCTGCGAGTTTAATCGCTGTTGTTCAATTTCGAGCTCTCAGCCTTTTCAGCGCTCGCTCCTCTGTCGCATCCTGCGCTCGTTCCTCTCTCGCTGCAGCCTGCTCTCGTTCCTCTCTCGCTGCAGCCTGCTCCTGCTCTCGTTCCTCTCCCCAGCGTTCTGGAAGCAGTTACCACGCAATTTTAATTTCCTCTGCTTCTGCGCTCTCTGAAATCGCTTTACTGATCTCAGATTTCTTCATCTTTTGCTCCACCTCCACACCAGTTCTTCACACAAACAGAATAAATCTGTTCTCAGTAACCTCATTAGATCCATGATCGCTGCTCTTTAGCTTTGGCTTTGTTCTAAAACTTGGCGCAAGGTTGTACCACAAACCCAGCGCACGAGTCAAAACTTTTGGATTCCCAGCAGTTCAGAATTAATTACCCATAATCTGAAGCCTGGCGAATCTCAAAGCAAAGTCCAAACGCTCACCCGCAGATGTAGCACGATGTCGCATGGTCCGATCCCAACCGCTGCCAACCAGTTGTTAGAGGCGGGGTTTGCGTCGCACGTCCGGGAGCTTCCTGGCTCGTGACGACGACCATTCCCCTGAAGTGAAGAACCCAGGTGTCCAGTGGAGGTGGGAGAATTGGTAACGTAATGAACGGTTTAATTACATGGTTGCGATACAGTCGTCGAATCCGAGAGAACTCCTGAGCAGCCTCGCGCTCCGCCTTATTAGGGGTCCGTTTTCTCCTCACTCCCCGCCAGGGGCAGCAAGTGCGCAGCAGCAACCCGCCGTCAGGTGCGTCGTAGCAAAGTCCGCCGCGTCGTAGCCAGAAGTGCGTCGTAGCCATGGTCCTCCGCAATTAGGTCATGCCTCTCTCCTTTCCTGAGCGCGCCAAGCCCCACGCACGCACACACGTCCCGTTGACGTCACGGACTCGTTGAGACCTGTCTCCGCAGTTAGGCCCGGCCTCTCTCCCCTTCCGGGAGCGCACCAAGCCGCACGCACGCACACACGTCCCGTTGACGTCACGGGCGCGTTGAGACTCCGTCTCCGCAGGCGCAGACACGTAGGCGCCGGTTCCGTACTCGTCAGGACTCGTTTCGCGTAGGCCCCGTCCAGCAGGCGACGTTCCCGGACTGGTCATGACTCGTTTACGCAGCGTTGAAACTCGGAAGAAGGTCGCCGAAGGTTCCATTCTTAACAATATATATATATATATATCAATATTTCTTTTTAATTGAGTATATTAATACGCTATGTTTATTTATTGAACAGACCGTTTATTGTGCCGCGAGCAAACGCTCAGCCAATACAACCATGGTTCTTCCGGCGCATTTATTTTTACTGGTTGTCAGACAGCTTCAAAAGTCGGGACTTTATTCGTGAGACTTGCAATAATGATCATAAAACATCACAGATATTGGCCCTCAGATTCTCAGTGCATTTCAATCTTATTGTTTCGACGTGCGTTTACTTCTGAGACGTGGATGGGGTATAGTAGCGTCCCAAGCCTCTTTTCATCATACTATAAGGTGGATTGGTGGTTCTCACCAATTCTGACTGGAAAAAAACGTCAAGATTTCAGACGCGAGAATTGGAATCCGTACAACTAGGACATTAAGATTATGCGCTTCAGGTATAATATTCGATGCCAATCTCAACCGGGCTTGCTTAAACTTGAGTTATTTTTGGTTCGTACATTATCTCTTATGGTTCCTGCAGCTTACATGACTTGACCAATGCTTTCTTTGCGCTTTCGTTATTGCGAGGAAACGTGCCCTGAAAGGCTCTATTGCCTCATCCGTTGCTCTTTATTTATTTTTATGGCTACGACCGCGACGATATGGAGGAAGTTGAACACAGCACACGACGAAGTGTTTCAACGCACATAGCCACTCATGTTATGGGACTTATTGTAATGTGAATGCTTTAGGCAGGAAGAGGAGCGAATTCAGCGTACCCGCCGTTGAACATTTCAGCAGCCCCGTCCAGGATCCGTGGGAGACGGATGCCCATTTGGCCATCTGCAGGGAAGCTTGGCCTCCGTACCTGCCACCGGGTTAGATGACGCATCAGTAGATATAATCAGTGAAATTGATTTATTCTTAATAAGAAAGAGAGTTGTCTGGTACCCACCAAAGTGGCGGCAGCATTTAGTGATCAATCGTTGAATATAGTATGCAAAACTAGCGGCACAAATTGAGACGCATGACTCGTTCATTAATAAAGACATTAAAGTGTTGGAATGATTATTAGTTGCTTAGAAAATGATTATTCAGTAGTAGATTTTTTCGTTAAAATCTGGGCATGAACACTTCATTTTTTTGGACACCTTAAACCAAAGAGAAAACGCAAAAAGTTATTTTGTGGGAATGTCATATTGCATGCGGCGCTTGGTTCATACAGGTTTATTGCAGCAAACGCATATACATTTGTTAAAACTAAAAGTAGCTTCGTATTTTTTTTTCGGACGGACTGCCTAGAAATTTAATTTGTAAACAAGGAATACGCATAAGTTTGGAAAGACGTCTGTTAGTTCAAAGCTCCGCGGTGAACTGCATTGTTCTCCTTTGCGAAAACTGCCGGCGGTATCACCAATCACATGATCACTGACAGCCGCCGCCGCCGCTGCGAAGAAAGCAAAAATATCCGATCGTCAAGCCGGATTTAAACCACCGACTTTTGGATGACGGCAATCCTTCCTCTACAGCCAACTGTTCAAACGATTCAGTTGTCAATGGAACGAATTCCGGTGAATTGAAGAAGGAATACTGTCTATTTCTTTCTAATTTCAAGAAATCTTTCGTCGTCTCGTTTGCCTCGTATGTGCGCGCAATGCCAGAACATGGCGAAATGCAAGTGCTCGTGCTGGAGGCCGGATGTTCGAAAAATACGCTAAGTCATTATCTGTTTGCTGCAGTGGAGATCCCGTTGTATCAGCGCAGAAAACGACCATTCGAGCAGACCAACTTGCATACCTTAGCGCCAGACTTCGAAAGTCCGTAGCACCTCTGAAGAAGGGTAAGTTTATTTTACTCTCGTTTACGTTTGGGCAAGTTGGCATTTGTGGTTAAAAATTGAAAACAAAACTTTCTAAAGACACAGACAAGAACGAGAATGTAGACAAACAAGTTGCGGCGTGCTGAGGAGGGTCGACCTATTAGAAGTACGAATGAAGCACCGTGGCGGAGTCGTCAGCTGAAGCGAAAATGGCGGAACCATTCTCAGAACCGTGCTCAGAAGACGAAGGAGAAACGAGAATGACACCACAAAAACCAGCGAATTACACAAGCGCCGTTCTGCCGTCTCGTTGACACTTTACGCCGTCAAGTAAATGAACGCACGCGGAATTTTATTTACGAATTTAATAAATGAAACGTTTCTATGATATAAAAGGCCGACGACCTTAGGAATATTTTTCAATATGAGCATGATTTCTATAAAACATATACATTTTGGTGCTCTAATCGTATAATTATTGGTTGCAGTTTTGGTTGAGAGTCTATTCTTTTAAAACAAATTCTTGCTTTGCAAATATTTGCGAGCTCATGATTCAGACAGGGTTTCGTACCTTAAGCTGGCAGTAGTTCAGTTAGATTACAATTTGGACAGCTTGCTTCATCATAACCAACTATATGCTGTGCAACGCCTATGACACATGTAGGCATACACAGCACGTTATAAGCTGCGAAATACAGAAGTTAGATTTAGCTAAGAAAAAAGTCACACTGCAACCATTCACTCGTTTTGTTATCTAAATTGTGCTTACAAAGGTGCCTTTATCTACTCCTTCTTTAATAGATACAATAAATATGGGAGCTTTTCCTTGAAAACAATTTTTAACATAGTTCAGTACCATGAGAGGTGTTTTCGTCTTGGTGACTTCCCGTCAAATGGACTATCCTCAACAAATTCGAAACTGCGAATTTTACTTCAATTAAACTTTATATGAATCCCAGTCTCCTGTCGAAAACGCGGTTTGCTTCTCGTAGACCACGTGGTGTTTTCATTTTACGATTATTTACGAAGTCGTTTGTCTATTTTTCTGTAAATGTTCATCTATCAACTAGAACTAAAAAATAAAAAGTAAACATAAACAGGTATATTATCTACACAATTATATTTGTTAAATCGTCTCAAAAATTTAACGAGTGTGTCCGCTTACGAATTTTGATATTTAAGATTACCTGAAATTGATTGATACTTGATTTTATGTATGTATAATTTGGTAATTACGTTATTTTTCAATCAAGATATTTGTGATATTTTTTTTACAGTTCAGAGGCAAGTTTCAAAAACAAACTGTATGCACACAGAGAAACACTATACTTAATTACAAAAAAAGAAAACTACACGGGAGCATGACGTTTTAGAATAGCTGAGGTTCCGCATATTAATTACAGTTTTTAGCTAATTTTAACAATACTCATAAAGCGTAACAAATCGTTTTTAGACAATATTTTTTAAACAAGATTGTAGAGTTAGAACAACATAGATCTTTTGGGATAAAAATCGTCCGATCAGACGAAAAAAATGATAGCATAGGGGAGCATCACTTATGTCAGTTGAGGCTCTCCGTAATGGCGTCCGCCACCATGCCCATTGGACCCGCGATTGCTAATTTTCCATTCCTTGATCCCACCGATAAATAGGGGCCTACTGCAAGGAGATAAAAATATTGTAAATACCAAACTGAAAGGAAAGGTATATTTATACACGAGTGTTTTCATATCAATTGAAGCACTGATTTTTGTTCGAATTTTTACTTTGACCAAAATATACGTGTTTTGGGAGAATTTTGAAATGAAAAATAGCGTAAAGGGCGAGCTTGAGGGATTTCTAGTTTTTAAGTATTTGGCATCTAAATAGGCCGAGGGTAAACTGACATTTCTTCCACCTGTCAGGGATGGAGTGTTTGACCGCTCACTGTTTTGTCCGTTCTAAAAATGGTTCCCTTATGCCAAGTCAAAAATAGTTATGATATTTTGGAATTATAAAAAAACACCTACCTCTCCTCCTTTGACCTTGCCATCACCAAAAACGCAAATATTTTATTTTTATTTTACTTTTAATAAAAATATTATATGTAATTTTATGAAATAAATATCGTTGCATACTTTTAAACGAACGTTATGAACAGTGAGCAAATACGAAGTCTACCTAAAAAAACGCTTTCTTCAATTTTTCTTGGAGAACCGGCATGATAATGATTTTTTCAGAAAATATAAATGTATTATGTAGTGGTTTCTGAATACGACCACAAATAAAGCTTTTATTTTGTCAGGTATTGTAGAACGGCCATGTTTGTTGCAGAGTAATGAAACTTTTAATCCGCATGTAAGCAACAATTTTAACTTTTCTTAAGATTAAATATTAAGCAAATTTTGTATATGTCGAATTCACTAAATCCACGCCACAATGTTGTTCATAATAGCACCTATCCGACGACTCAATCACATTGCACAATTGAGAGGATTCGTGCTTTAATCGCTCTTGCTTTGTAGAGAGTGCGTCAAAAGAAGAGTAGAGTGTATCCTTTTAAAACATGAACTATAATTCTCCTATTCAATTTTTGCCATGTTTCTTTTAATGTGTGCATCAGCGCAACGTTTTGTTTTAAATCCTTGTTGAAGTTTTGATATTTTTAATAATAACATTTTACATATTTACACAACGTGGTAATCAAATACTGAATTTTCGAATTATCTAGTAAAGTACACCGCTTCCAGTGAACAATGTATTTTTTAACAATAAAGTGCCACTCGCTTTATGTTTAAAGAATTGATAGAATTATTAGATAATTTTGTTTTATAGTGAGAAATGGACCAACAATTTTAGAAACATCTAAAATGGTTCGTAAACAATGGCGAAATTATAGTAAACGAAACAGATCTACCTGAATTGTGTTCTAGTCTAATACGGTCTATTTCTTACGTGTATAAAGGACACCTTCAATATTCGCTTCTGCTGGTGGTCATCTGAAACAAAAACAAATGAGGGGTCAAATAATATCGGTCAGAAATTGTCTCGAGCTCAAACCGCGTTATCATAAAATGGGCTGTTAATCTCATTTGTCACGTACCAGACTGTGTAGGTATGTTTTACTGTATTGTCATCAACACAGTACTTTTTTCCTGCTCTTACTCGCGACGCAATTACTTGGACACTAACGGTGCTATATTAGATGTTTCATGCGAAAAATGGGAGAAACCATGGCTTCTAAAAAACAAAGAGTGATGAATAGACCTAACACTTGACATGCGAGGTACACACATTAGTGTTACACTTTTGGAAAAAAAACAAATAGCGTACTATCTATGATTTTTAGAACTTAAAAAAAGCTTAGTTTGACCTTCTTTAGAGTTTTTTTTTCTCACGAGATCATGTATGTTAGTGATACATCACTTTGATGCCATAAAAAGTGTAACAATTATCTTGGCAGCTTTAAAATGACAACTCACTGAGAACCAATATAATTAGCTTATTCAACTACCTTCCAGTTTTGACACCTCAATGTGCGTTAGAGATTCCATGGAATGCGGTAATTGCTTGAGAAACAGAAGCCTGAACAAGATCCCCAGCTTATGCAAGAGCTCGCGGCTATCAACAACAAGCTCGCTGCAATCATGACTATTCATGATAAAGTTGAATCTCTAATGTCGATTAAAGACACAGTTGACCAGATTGAAAAATCTGTACAACTGATGTCAATTCAGTATGACGAAGTTTTAAAGGGAATGAAAGAGCAGTCACAAGAAATAACCAACCTGAAGAAACGGATGGAAAAAATCGAGGAAAACAAAGACAGTGAGGAAATCCGCACGCTGAAAAAACAAGTCAACAGTCTAGAACAGTACTCAAGACGACAAAACTTGGAGATCCATGGAATATCACAAAGCGCAAATGAGAACCTCCTTAGTAAATTAAATGACCTCGCTGAAAAGCTAGAGCTTCCAGAGCTAACCGAGAGGGAGGTGGAGGGCCTGCACAGACTTCCAGCAAAAACGGGTAAAGTTCCAGCTGTGTTGGTTCGCTTCGTATCACGAGTAACTCGAGACCTATGGCTTGAAAAAAGGCACTACCTAAAAGAAACCCGGTCGAATATCTCGTTTCTTGACAACCTGTCTCCCACGAACAAGAAGCTTCTTTGGTTGCTGAAGGGGAAAGCTGAAGAAAAACAATATCAGTTTGCATGGCAGAAAAATGGTAACTTGTTCGCGCGAAAGAAGACAGGTGACCGTGTTATAAAGATCGAATGCGAGGCCGACCTTGATAAGATTGTGTGAACAGCCCGTTGGCTGCGGAAGAAATTCGTTTTTTTTCTCCGTTTCTAATGGCGGACTATTATCACGATCCAGCATCTTTTTCTCGTCTCGCTCGAGAATGTCTTGATTGTAACAAAAATGCGTTATCATTTTTTCACTTAAATGCTAGAAGTCTTTGTAATAAACACGATGACATTGATATGTTTTTGAACTCCTTAAATTTCAGTTTTGATATCTTAGCATTCACCGAAACGTGGTTTACGAGCAAAGATGACGTTATCTGGTTCCCAGGCTATAACAGTGAGGGAGTATATCGAAGTGATAAGAGGGGCGGGGGGGGGTCGCTATCTATTTTCGTGACAACCTCGATTATGAAGTATTGTCTGAATTGTCAAAAGTCAATGTTGACTATGAAGCACTAGTGGCTAAATGTCGTTCTTTGATAGTAGTTGCCGCTTACAGACCCCCTGCCGGGTCATTAACGAAGTTTTTGAATTTGTTGAGGAAATTATGGAGTATGCTACTTCATTTAACCTCTCCTTAGTCTTAATAGGCGACTTCAATATTGACCTGACCTCACCTGTGAGTGGTTCTTTGGAATTACTTGATATTGTTCAGACATACGGATGTGATAATACAATTCTATTGCCAACTCGAATAACACCAGAAACGGAAACGCTAATTGATCTATGTATTACAAACTGTCATACGGAGGCTGCTGGTGTCTTATCTTGTAATCTAAGTGACCACTTACCAATATTCAGCTTTATTGTCGGCCCACCAAATTTGAAGAGTAATTGTAATAATAACACTCCTGTGTTATATAGGAAAATTGATAATAGCTCGATTGGGCTCTTCTATTCTTTGGTAGCGAATGTAAACTGGGAATCTGTAGTAACTGAAACAGACTCCAATAAAGCATATAATGTATTTCTAGGCCTTATACAGAAGAGTTATGAACAGGCATTTCCGTGGCAAGAATATAAGAAGTATAAAAAATCAAGAAAACCTTGGATTTCATGTACGTTATATAAACGCATAAGGCAACGTAATAAATTGTACGAAAAGTTCATTACAACAAGAGATACTGGTATATTACAAGAATTCAAGAAAGTGAGGAACAAACTCAACGCGGATATTAAAAAGGCGAAAGCACACTACTACAAAAATAAGTTTAGTTCGATATATAATAATCCAAGGAAAGTCTGGCAGGCTGTAAATGAACTTACCTCTAAACCCAATGCTCTTGCCCCAAAACAACTTACAATCGAGCAGGTGACCTACTCCGGCCAATCTCTTGCAAACAAATTTAACTCTCATTTTTTAGTATCGGGTTCTTCAATGCTACCTACCACGAGTACGCCTAGGTGTGAATCTTATGTTAGATTACCTTTGGATAATTCAATTTTTCTAGCACCCTGTAGCGAAATAGAAGTAAACACGATTATTAAATCCTTGGGCAACAGTGCCGCATGTGGTGAAGATGGGTTGTGTTCTAAGCCAATAAAAGAAGTTTCCTCTTTAATCTGTTCACCCTTGCCCACATTTGTAACACTATTTTAAGCACTGGTACCTTTCCAGAAAAATTGAAAATAGCAAAAGTATGTGTAATTCATGAAGGCGGTCCTATGCTTAATCCTGCTAAAACAAAGGTCTATCTTGTGCACGACGCTTACTGTGCTTTTGATTTTACTCATCATCTTGATATCATGCCCATTGCAACGTGTACTTGTGCGCAAGATCTTGAAGCGTTCTTTGATAGTGCATTGTCTTTTAGAAATCATGTATCTTTTGTGGTTGGAAGTTCAATGAGAGTGCTGGAACCATATCACGTTTGACGAATAATTTCAGGAAGCTCTATTGTTTGTTACAACTTTACAATCTTTAGTTAGGTCACGACTGGAATTCGCTTCGGTAATATGGAACTCAATATCTAAAACACAAGCCATGACCATTGAACATGTTCAGAAAAGACTGATTCGTATTGTTTACGATAGGTATTTGAAAGGCGCTGTGATTATAACTATGAATACATACTAAGGTCATTTTCGGGTATAGCCTGTGTCTGATCAGAGAACAATTCATGACTTCGTACATTAGCATAAGGTTGTTAACGGTGTCATCGACTCGCCACGCACTGCTCAGCAAAGTAAATCCTCATGTTAACTTGCGCAATACCAGACATCTCGTATGCTTTGACGTTCGTTCACCATGTTGTCACGTCACCGCTTTCTCGGATGCAGAGTTGTAGTGAACAGCATCGCTCGTCTTGTTCACTTAGATTTCTGGACATCTATTGCAGGTGTGTACCGCCTTCGTGTTGCATAGGCTCGTCAATGTCAGGGATACCGTTCTCAGACGGTAATATGCGCAAAGTATTTCAAAGGTCGTATGCAGTCGCCCCAGATGAAGCACTGGTACTGTTTCCAGAGAAACTGAAAATAAAGACATTATGTATGTAATTCATTATGGTAGTCCTAAGAATAACATGAGTAACTATAGACCAATCTCGGTACTTCCGGTTTTCTCAAAAATAGTTGAACGCGTTATTTACAAACGCTTAGCTGAATTCTGTGTTAAACATAACATTATTACAAACAACCAGTATGGATTCCAGAAAGGTAAATCTACGGAGATGGCATTGCTAAATATAAAAAATAAAATCTTAGACAACATCGAAAACCAATGTTATACACTAGGTGTTTTTATAGATTTTAAAAAAGCATTTGACTCTATAAAACATGACATCCTACTCCGAAAACTACCGCTTTATGGAATAAGAGGTACTGCACTTAGCCTAATCCGCAGCTACTTAACATCTCGTCTTCAGTATACGGTCCTCCATGATGCGCGCTCATCTTTAGCAAAAATTGAGTATGGTGTACCGCAGGGATCAATTTTAGGGCCTCTACTTTTCCTTCTTTACGTTAACGACATTATAAATATCCCAGAAACTCCTGACATAACTTTATACGCAGATGACACGAATGTATTTTTCACCGGTAATTGCTTATATACTTTAGAGACACAGACAAACACATGGTTGGACCAACTTCACTTGTGGTTAGTTGCAAATCAGTTAGAACTAAATACGTCGAAAACTAAGTATATCATTTTTAGAGCAAAAAACAAACCCATTACCAACACAATTAATATATCCTTTCAAAACTCCATTATTGAGCGCGTAGAATCTTATAAATTTCTTGGTGTTCGTTTCCATGAAAATTTGTATTGGACTGGCCAAGTGAACGATCTCCGAAAGGAGATTTCTAGATCCATTGGTTTACTCTTTAGATGCAGACAACTTCTTCCAAACTGGTTAAAACGACAAATCTATACATCTATGATACACTCGAGGCTTTATTACTGTTTATTGGTGTGGGGGACAACCACTCGACATAATATTAACCAATTATTTACATTACAAAAACGCGCGGTTCGGCTAATTGATAACTTGCCCCGGTTTCAATCAACTTCCTATAGTTTCAATAAACATAAAATACTTAAGGTAGATAACCTTTTTTGTCTAAAGGTGGCGATTTCAATTCATACACAAATCAACACTGATCTTGACATCTTTCACGAAACGTACCTACCCAGGCAAACAAATTACAACCTGAGGCACCAGCAGTTTCCAAAACCTAAAATTAGAACTAATTATGGTACTCAAAAATTATCCTACCAGATTACAGATATCCTAAACAAACATTATTGCGTGTATGAGATGGCCCAGGAAATCACTTCTATGTTTCATTTCAAAAAATACCTAAGGGAATATTTTAGTGTTGCTTGTGTACAAACCTAGTGAGTTGTGTTATTAATCAGTGCTCTTTGATTTTGTTTTTTTAGGCTGAAGAGTTTTTAGCTGGCTGAAATAATTTCTTGACTTGTGCTGCGAGCTGGCTTTTTCATTTTCATTTTATTTCTATATCTCGATTTGTGCCCTGCTGTTGAGTGTTGTTACAGGGGTTGGGACCCAGTCAGGTGATTGTATCCGCCTTTGTCCCAACCCCCTGACAATTGTGTCAAAAAATAAAATAAACAAACAAACAAACAAAGAAATGATATGAAGAAATCAAGGCACTTCTTTGTACAATGGCTGACTGGCAGAACAAGCCGCCACGCAATCTACCACTGCCAATGTTGGCAACACTCAGATAACGAGACGACGTCGAAACGTCATTGTTGTCCCATCTCCCTCTTTTATTGTCCCTGTGTCTCCGTTTTTTTTATTTATCTAGTCAAATAACGCTCAGATTTCCGGAAATTATAAAGCTCGGATATTTGAGTCTTCTAATTGATTTCCTTACGCAGACTCAAATTTCAGCGGTTATATTAACTGAACAGAGGTAAAAATGAAACATTTTTAGGATGTAATTTTAAGAATTTGAATAGTAAACATATTCGGCAGAAGTCTGCCTG
The DNA here is from genome assembly GCA_037355805.1 of Ixodes ricinus. NCBI lineage: Eukaryota > Metazoa > Arthropoda > Arachnida > Ixodida > Ixodidae > Ixodes > Ixodes ricinus. The sequence continues at coordinate 8,917 of JAZHYW010001701.1, read as the reverse complement.
GTTAAGAGAGTTAAGTCCGAAAATGTATGTCAACCAAAATTTGAGAGGCAACCCGACGTTTCAAAACCAACTCGGTTTCTTCTTCAGGGGTGACTGAAGGCACGCGATCAGCAGCAGCTCTAACCTCTTCGTCTTCAACGCAAGGAAGGAAAGAAAGAAAAGTTGCCCTCTGTGTACGTTCGCATGGCCTCCGTGACCTGACAGAAAAGCTGAAGGGACGACCATCTCCATAGCAAAAAAGTTATTTTACAATTTTTAATTCTTTTCTTTTTCTTTTCTTTCCTTTCTTGCTTGAAGACGAAGAGGTTAGGAGCTGCTGCTGTAGTCCGCGTGCCTTCAGTCACCCCTGAAGAAGAAACCGAGTTGGTTTTGAAAACGTCAAGTGCCTTTCAAATTTTGGTTGGAGATACATTTTCGGACTTTAATTTTAAGAATATACCTTCATCGAATTCTTGATGCTCGAGTCTAAATAACCGTAGAAATCGCTGAAAGTCTATTTTTTATTTTTATTCTGTGGTTTTACTTGAATCTACAAATATCTGGAGACAATTTATTTCCACCATGTTGTAAAATGTTTATTATTAATTTACCTCCGGTTGCCTCAACCAATGATTTACTAAAATGCTTCTCAAAATCATTACGATATTAATAATGGTAACATCTAAAAGATACCGAGATAAATGTAATCACGTATCAAGCATTGACAGTAAGATCGCTTAACGTACTTTTCGTAGTTTTTATTTCAATAATGTCCCATATGAATATCAACTCAATTTGACTCATGCATTTGCGGTTTATATTACAAATATTCGAAAATGCATAATTACAGTATTTGACCTGCTATTTTATGCTCATCAATTATTTGCATTTCTTATATTTTATTTTATTTATTTTGCTTTTTTAATACTGATGCTATCTTCTATCTTGGTGAAACTAATAAAAAAAGGAGTAAATTTTAATAAGATAACTGTTTCTCAGCCACAAAAGGTTTTATTAAACATATCAAATATTCTTAAAAAGTCCGGTGTCAATAACTGCATTGGAAGTTTTTCATAAAAATAATATTTACTGAAATCAAACAGGTCAAAGTAAAAAAAAATATATGGATAAAAATAACTATATCATTTTACGTGGAATTGAATTATCAGATAAGTACCTTAAAAATAGCAGCAAGACAATTCAGAACAATAAGGTTTGTTTGAAGAGAAATTTAATTAAAATAAGCATAGGTAGTACACCTCCAGTTACGATGAATGTGCAACCACGGTCTATTCTAATCAATTTGATCTTTATGTGAAGAACCGCCTATCCATCGCAAATTGGGTGACCTGCTTGAATTTGCAATGATTTCATGAAATGTGCTCTTGCTTAAAAATCGCGATGTCTTTATTGTCATCCAATCAATCAAGATTAATGCGTCACGATTTATAAAAACTTTTTTTAATTCTAAAGCCTTTATATAATGATTATTATACAGTCCATTCTTGATCACAAAAATACATTTCTTAAGAAAATGAGCACCGATATTTCTCAAGAGAAGCATAACTCTGGTAAATAAAAAAAGATTCCACAAGAAACCTCTCCGAACTAATATTGGCCGGAAATACCAGCGCCCACATATAGGAAGCTTTATCTTTCACAGAATTTCCACTGAGGTGATGAATCTTCGCTGGTGAATTTCTACGGCATTCTCCTTTCGTCTTAAAAATGGGACAAACAAACTTGCTGGCTAGAGGCGGACTGGTTCGCAGACAACCAAGTTTTCGATGCTTGCAACACGTAGATAGAGCAGCGCTGCGAGCAGATGAAAGAGCTCGTTGTCTGAACGCTACACCGCTTAGGAGATAGTGCCACGCGTTATAAGCATCACTAACATGGTTATCGGCGAACAAATTCGCCGTTGGACCTGGCAGGTATGTTGGCACATCTTTTGGTAAGCTTATGCCTTAAAAATTTATGAGCTGAAATCTTCTGGCTCAGTGCACATTTTATGATGGGAAGAGCTTTCTATGTGCAGGCGTTGGTTTTTGTGCTCGATTTATAGCGCACATATTTATTAAGGACAGGGTCTATAATTGAAAGTTTCAGAAGTAACCAAAAAACTCAGGAGCTCGAACTGTAAATTTTATGATTCTTACCTCCATATTGATGACTGCAACGGTATATCTATTTCCTTGGTGTGTCTCTTGGGGTATGCGTCAGTGATATTGCTGGGCTTATAACAGTGCTCGAACTACGTCCGAAGAACTGGACATACGGAGGATATGTGTACTCTCTTGTTCAGAAACTCGACTTAAGCGAACGAGAAAAAAAAACATCGAACTTCAGGAAAATGTATAGACTAAGAACGTCTCCATGTCTAGTAGATCAAGAAAAGAAGAAACCCAGGTTCGTAATTTCCATATGGAATGCTCGCTTGTTTGAAAACGCCGTTGCCGCGGAAAGCATTGTGCTGTTCCCTGCCTCCGTGTCGATCGTGAAAGTGAACCACATAAGTGCTTTGTTATCGGAAAACTGTATTACGGCGTACTTTCTGCTATAAAGGGGCATGTCCTTTCTCGTACATTATAGATTTGGAGTAAATATATCCCAAAACCAAATAGTAGGCAGTCAGGTTGACATTTATTAGGACTTGTAGCGCACATCTCAACGGTGGATCTCTTGTTTAAAACTCATTCGCATTAGAGATTTTCTCCCGTTATTTGTTTGGCAAGAACGAGGGTCGCTTAAGCGACCCATGTAGGTATGTTTGACGTCAAATAAGTGTGGGTGTCAGTATTCTTAGACATGTTTTGGAAACTGGAGCTGTAGAGTAAAATGGTCGAAATCGTAATTTAAATCGCGATTTATACCAAGCTGGTTTAATTCTAGCTTCTAAATAAACCATTCTCGAACACAAAAAACGAAATCATCGAACCATAGGAAAGAACCTAAGCTAGGAACGTCTACGTGTATAGAACATCAATACAAGAAGAAACCCAGGTTCCTAATTCCCTTTTGAAATGCGCGCTTGGTGGCCGACTCCGTTGCCATGGAAAGCATTGTGCTGTTCCCTTACTTCCGTGTTGACCGTTACAGTACCCCACATAAGTGCTTTGTTATCGGAGAACTGTATTACGGCGTTCTTCCTTCTACAAAAGTGTCATGTCTTTTTTCGTACATTATATATTTGGAGCAGATATCTCACAGAAGCAAATAGTAGGCAGTCATGTTGATCTTTAATAGGAATTATAGCGCAGATCTTTACGGTGTGATATATTGGTAAGAGCTCCTACGGCCTTGACAATTTTTCCCGTTATGTGTTTGGACAGACGGAGGGTCGCTTAAGCGACCCATGTGGATATGTTTGGTATCAAATAATTGTGGATGTCAATATTGTTAGACACGTTTCGGTTGCTGCAGCTGTAGACGAATATGGTCAACATTATAATTTAAATCACGATTTATATCAGCCCAATTTAACTCTAGCGTTGTACTAAACATTACTCCTGCAAAAAAAAATTGAAAAAAATTTATTTTTTTTTGGTTGTTGGTTTATAAATAGTTTTTCACGTACATTAAATTCAGAAAATCATAAATCAAGAAAGATAAAGATCAGGCTGAGCAGTACAAAAAAGATGCGCTCTCCGGAGCAACTCTGAGCATTGATCTCCCTCTCTGTCCTAAACTTTGTTTTTAAGTCACGTGGTGTCCTATTGCAAAAATAACAAAACCCGAAAAGTAGTGCGTGCGCGCATACCTACACACGCACAGAGTCCAGATGAGGGGCTTTAAGAGATACGGAGATTCAAAGGCAGCCCTAGCCTTACGTTTAAGAAAAGCAATGAAAGCAATTTCGAATATGTTTTGGCAATTGAAATGGCTCCCAGGCACGTCCAAGGCAACGTTTCCCAAATTTCAGCCGAAACCGGCGCTTTGTGTACCGCGCAGATCAATTAAACTGTCGCTGTAATAATCATAGCGGGATCGATTGCGGGACGGCACGAGAGTTGCGGGAAAAGCCAGGAGAAGCGGAGTTCGCGTGACGCTGCTGGGCCTAGGAGCGCGACGTCACAAGAGACGCGTCAGCGATTGGTCGAAACGATAGAGGTGCATTCGGTCACGTTTTGCTTCGCGATTTGTATGAACACTGTTCCAATTTCCACTTGGATAACCATGCGAATTATAAATCGGACCCGAAAAGTTTTCACCAAAACCGCAAATAAAACAGAATTATTTATGTTCTCTTCGCTACGCTGTACGCAAAACGGTAAAAAAACACCTATGAGCAAAAAAACAAAAGAGAAAAAAGCGCGGAACACGCGGGAATATTTTGGTTTTCGTTTTAGATGTCGGTTTTATGTTTACTTTGGTAACACAGAACTTGAAGGATTGTGAAAAGCGCCCGAACTCGCTCGCGTGAGGGGCATTGTCGTCCATGTTGACAAGTCCGGACTGAAACGATCAGCGCCACCGCTCTGGGTATAACCCACCGCGGTAACCAGAGTCTCGATCTTTGTAAAGCTACCGATGCCGACTATTCACACTTCACGTCACTCTCTAGATCATCTCCGTTTTCGGAGGCCCAGAAATTAGAAGGGAGATAGTTCAGTTTCAGTTTCTAAGGTTTTTTGTTTAGGCACAGGAATTCGCGTCATAAATTTCTATAAAAATCGGGCAGTGTGCTAGGTCGCCAAGAAGCCTAAAAACACCATTTAAAAAGTAATTAAAATCGTCTTCATTGTTTTTTTTTCAGAGAGCGGCGCATAAGTCGCAGCTAATAAAATGTATAATTTATGTGTTTCGTAAGCGTTTTAAACTTTGCGAACAAGTTCAATCAACAAAGGTTGAGTAGTTTGAGGATATTCAGTTTATGGTCAATCATCCGACAGCTTCAAAGGTTTGAAGCCCTGCAAGAAGAGAAGGTTAAAATGGCACAACATTTCTCGGTGCCACAGGCAGAAGGCAGATTTTATACGGGATAAGCAGGTGTTTTTTGTATTATTCTTTAAAGAGCGTCGCGAAAAATGTAATAATTTATTTATTTACTAAGATATATGGGAATATCACTAGTTCCAGTAGAAACTTTTATAGTGTGGCTACAAATGTTTAAAGACCCCCCCCCCCCCCCCGTTTGTTGGTGGTGGAGTTTAAGAACAAACAAAATTGGGAATTGTGACAAGGTTGTTGATGACTTATAGACTTTAAGAAGTTGGACGAGACTCAGTTTTATCGTTAGAAAAAAATTCATTAATTATGACAAATGGTAAATAAAGGAACATTGAGGCACAACAATCTTATTTTAAGGAAAAATAAAAAGGATCGAAGAATTAAAAGAGAGCGATTAGGTTCAGCGCACGAGTTCATTGTGCAAAGTACTGGGTACAGACTAGTGTAGATGCCATAGAGAATCTGAGTAGAATCGGAGGAGCGCTTCTGTCTTGAGGTCCTCGGGGATGGTCGGTTCTTCAGTCACAGCACCAGCCTCTTTGTTTCTGCTGGGCGCCAGGTGTGATGACTGTCTTAGGTCCCTGACCCAACAAGATCTGCTCAGTCCTGGGTGGATTCGAGCAATGATACTTAGGGAAGCATAATATTTGGCTGCACCTCTTAATGCCTGGACGATACCTGCACTCTAAAAAAAAAAGGTAGTCAGATGTGACTACCTCTGAAGTGGTAAAAAGTTGTCCCAATTATAACGACCACCAGGGTAGAAATGACGAACCCACATGTAGTCAAAAAGCAAGTAGTCAAATTTGACCACACCCCAAAACAATATGGCGGCCGGTTAGCGAGGCTCGAATTCCCGGGTAAGGCCTGACGAAGAGCACGGCTTTTCGGTCGAGTGAGAGAACAGAGCGCATACGCCTATTCGACGTAGTTTTAAGCGCCTTCAGACACTCTAAACATCTGTCCCCAGACACCGGTACCGTACCTATTTCCTGTAAGGACGGCAGTGTGTGTGCCGGAATTGCCGTGATCGCCCCCGACGGCATCTCGCAAGATTGACTATTTTTACCACCGGCGGTGAACGCTCAAAAAGAAATCGTTACACGAGGAATGGGCATGCTGACTTTATTGAACACAACGTATGTTTGTCGTGTGTTGCGATGAATCGCTGGGCGCCTTCGTTCAACTCCACACCAACGCTACCACTATTTTCTTTCTTTTCTAGTTTGCGTTTATCTTTACCGGTGTGGTTATCCATTCGTGCGCGTCTGTGCCTGCACTTCGCACCTCTTCGACACAAAACGAGCATTTAGGCGGCTGAGTGGCACAATTATTACGATTGTTATCGAACTGAGAAGCAGGGACGTAGGAAGACCTGTGAACCGCAGTCCAGCCAGGCCAGCTGTTTGTAAATGAATAGCTACAGGACTGCTCGAGACTTAGCTTATTGAACCAAGCGGCAGCTTGCGCCACCAAGGAAGTGTAATAGCAACCGCTAGGTGGCATTAAAGGAAATGCTTATGCACGAACTCGTGCTATTCAAGTACCTACTACACATACAACAACACTCACACCACCAAGATACCGAACACTACTACAGGCAACATACATGTGAGCAGTACAACAAGGCACAAACAACTCCAACACAGCATATCCGCGACTCTCTACTCTAACTACCCCACCGACCCGAATCGTATATATGCCGTACCACGTTCTGACAAGGATTAGGCGAGTGACTGCTACTTTTTACTAGATGAATACAAAAAAGTGTTTGCAAGTATTATTGGTATACTAGGGGTCTATGTATTTAAATTGGCAGGCTAGACACCTCTCTTAATCTAGAGCTTCGAAAGGCAACATGATGTGAAATCAATCGGCTAAAGTAACACCACACGGCATGCCCCCGATCAGTTTCGGTTTCAGATTCACGCAGTGATAAACTTACTCAAGCCATGCTGCCTCACGCTCGTTCCGCGCGTGGAACAGCAGCAAAAGTTACAACAATATCTGCATTCCTGGACAATAATCGGCTAAAGGTAACACTATAGACCATTTGCTATATTACCCAAGCATCAAGGAGAATGTAGGGATTGGTGTTCACGCGCCACACGCCCACGCCTTCCCCGTATAAAATATCCGAAGTAAATAACCAAAATAAAGCGTTGACGAACGCGCGTGCAAGATGCAATTTGTTTTAGGTATTTGCTTTAGAAATGTTAATAGTGCTTAGGCCAGCACGTGCGGCGCGTGGAACACCGATCCCTGCATTCTCCTTGATCCTTGGGTGATATAGCAATAGGTCTGTTCGTAGTCTTGTGTTGTTCAACTCGTTCTTTTCTCCCTTAATTGTCGTGGGCAAACGCTGGCGGCGTGCTTTCCCGGGTTGGTCGAGTGACCTCGCTCTACTCGCTTTACTTTAAAAACCTGAAATTAAACTTATGTAAAAAAAAAAGAAAACGTATTGGGGTACACTTATATATATATATATATAAAAAATAGCATAACCGAGATCTTTTTTTTATGTGCTGCATTTGGAGAACATATACACTGCTATGTAATTATTTGAAATCTTTTATTTTTGTGATGACAAACAAAAGGTTGGCACTTCCCAAGCATGGGGACACTTCATATAAACAATTGGTTAAGCTTAAAACATTAGGGCCTTACAACTCAAAACTATACTGTTTATATATATAAAGCGGCTGTAATGAAGACAAAGTGTTCAGGTGGCAATTATTTGTATAATTTTATTTTCAAAACCTGATATACAATTATATAGTGAAAATATTTTCCCTTAAAAATAATTAAACGTTTTAAAACAACCGTGTAGGTACTTCTGAGTCATTGTTCAAATGGAAACTGAAAAGAAGTATTTTTCCAGCACTGGTATATCAAACTACAATAATTACAGTAATTATACTTTCCAAAGCCACAAAACAACCTTGCACCCTTCCTATTGGCTGCTACCTTTGAATATGAACCAATAAACTTGCATGAAAACAGGAAACATTTAACTAAAAAACAATGTTATGTATGCATTACGAACATTAAATAATCAAAATATAAACACCAGTCTTTTCACCATTCTAAAAAAAAAATATCTGAAAATATGCATAACACAAAAAGGGATATGACTTGCACCAAGCAAGATACTGGGCCATAGGAACTAAAGTTTCCAACCATAAAAAAATATGAGGGGTATCCAAAAGTAACTGGAATGAATTTCAAAAGGCCAGGCGTTTGTAGTACTAGCATCCGCCTCTAGCAAGTGCAAATCGGCATCCTTCCCAAGTAAGTTTGCCAACCGGTGTCGTCCTGCTAAGGATCTAGCGGTATGTAGTGAATTTTTCCCAAGCGCTTCAAAATCATGATTGTAAACATGAGACTGGGGCAGAAAGAGAACACAACAGAAGAACGAATGTAAACAATTTCTACGCTTGTAATGTTTTTTTTTTGTTTTCTTTTTTTTTATTTTTTTTAGTTAGCAGTAGTTTATATGTGTATTCTTGGATATGCTCGAGAAAGTCGCGGTGTTTAGCCTATTGTGGTTCGTTGTAGGAGGGCAATGTCGTTCTCAGTTTTGGAGATGGCCCCAGGTTCCGACTGTTAGCAGTGTCCAGTATTGTTTCTTTGGACTGATTGAGTTGCTAGAGAAACGCACTTTCAAGGTCAAACCCTTTCTTTGTGTTAAGTAGTGATTCACCGACGTTCGCCGTCGGCGGTGGTTGTGCTAGATTGTGGCCCTTTGTGTGAGTTTTTCGGAGACGAGGTCAAGGGAGATAAGAGAAGGTGTACTGAAAATGTCATTGTCCGCTTGTCAATTTGTTTTTTTTTTTTGTGAGACGGCGTTGGAATTGTGGTATAAAAGGCGTGTACGAAATAAACTTTGCAGCTGAGTTTGAGACGTTGCCTCCTCTTTTTCTACCTTCTGTTGTGTTCTCTTTTCTACCCCAGTCTCAGGTTTACAATCATGTTCAACTTACACCAG
>JAZHYW010001700.1:0-18046 GCA_037355805.1 Ixodes ricinus | reverse complement strand
CACTTGACCTAAATGGCGAAACAAGTGCCAGGGTAAGTCTTCACTGAATGGTTGTTTCTTTGTCACTTTGCTTTTTTAGGTCTCAGTTCCAGATGAAATGCCTGAACTAGTTTTCTCTTTTTCTTTGTTCAGTTTTCAATTTGGACCATTGGGCCTGAAGGTTAAAAAAAGTGTCCGAATTTGGGTGCTCCGCTGGTTGTTTCGTTGATCTGTATTACCCTTTTTGATGTATGCAATTTTGGTAGTTATTCTGGGAACATTAAAAAATCCATGGAAACGCCAGTCAAGTAGTTTGGACCTAACAAACGGCTTGGAGCAAAACACGGTTATAATGAAGTTGTACCCTAGGAATGAAAACACTTTGACTACGTTTTGCGTTTCTCTGGCTTTTAACCTAAGGTGCATTTCCAGTGTAAAAAAAAAAATCTGATGTGTTTTAGCGAGACAACTTTTGTCAAAAACCAATGTAGAATCGGTCGTGGTTTAGAAGTCAGCTGACCTGAGCTGGCGACACTCTCGGAGGATTTATTACGCGATCTTTTCCCATCTGTGGAACTCACTATTACCATTACACGCTTTCGACATTTATGGATAGCTGAACTTTGTGACGGTTTACAGAACAAAGTTACTCCGCTTTAGCATATTAGAATCAGCACCGGAACGTTGAATGTGTAAAACTCATTTGTGCCGCTGTCGATAAATAGAAAGACCGGCAACTAGTTACAATGAATGGTTACATTTGTTTTATAGGTTTGCATTTTTGCATTTTTAATAAGCATTTGCATTCACGATTGCCATTATTTTGCCACAAAGTTCAACATACACCCGAACAAATTTGCGTTGTTCCAAACACATTTGATGGGGCCTCTCTGAGTAATGTTATAACTTAATGTTAATTTAAACTCTCTCTCTCTCTCTCTCTCTCTATATATATATATATATATATATATATATATATATATATATATATATATATTCTTTTTTTAATTGAGTATATTAATACGTTATGTTTATTTATTGAACGGAGCGTTTATTGTGCCGTGAGCAAACGGTCAGCCAATACAACCGGGCTTCTTCGGACGCATTTATTTTTAGTGGTTGTCAGACGGCTTCAAAAGTCGGGATTTTATTCGCGAGACTTGCAATAATGACCATAAAACATTAAAGGTGTTCGCTCTCAAATTCTCAGTGCATTTAAATCTTATTTTTTATGTTGCGTTTACTTCTGAGACGTGCGTGTGGTACATTGCCTCCCAACCCTTTTTCCATCATACTATGTATAAGGTGGATTGGGATTCTCACTAATTCTCACTGAAAAAAAAGAAACGCCAAGATTTAAAACGCAAGAATTGGAATCCGTAACGCTAGGATATTAAGATTATGCGTTTCAGGTATAATATTCGATGCCAATCTCAACCGGTCTTGTTCAAACTTGAGTTATTTTTTGTTCGTACATTATGTCTTATTGTTTCTGCAGCTTACATAACTTGACCAATGCTTTATTTGCGCTTTTGTTATTGCGGAAAAACATGCCCGGAAAGGCCTATTGCCTCACCCGTTGCTCTTTATTTATTTTTTATGGCTACTACCGCGACGATATGGAGGGAATTGAACATAGCACACGACGAAGTGTTTCAACGCACATAGACACTCATGTTGTGGGACTCATTGTAATGTGAATGCTTTAGGCAGGAGGAGGAGCGAATTCAGCGTACCCGCCGTTGAACATTTCCCACAGCCCCCGTCCAGGATCCGTTGGGGAGACGGATGCCCATTTGGCCATCCGCAGGAAGCTTGGCTTCGTACCTGCCACCGGGTTAGATGACGCATCAGTAGATTGAATCATTGAAATTGTATATTCTTCGTAAACAAAAGGTGTTCTTGGTACCCGCCTAAGGGGCGGCAGCATTTAGTGATCAATCGTTGAATATAGCATGCAAAACTGGCGGCACAAATTGACACGCATGACTCGCCCATTATACAAAGGAGAATTGAAATGTTGAAATGATTATTAGTTGCTTAGAAAATGGTTTTTCTGTAGTAGATTATTTCGTTACAATCTGGGCATGAACACTACCATTTTTTTGACATCTTAAACTAAAGAGAAACGCAAAGGAAGTTATTTTGTGGGAATGTTATAATTGCATGCGGCGCTTGGTTCATACAGCTTTATTATAGCAAACGCATATACATTTGTTAAAACTAAAAGTAGCTCCATATTTTTTTTCTGGACGGACTGCCTAGAAATCAAATTTGTAAACAAGGAATGCGCATAAGTTCGGAAAGACATCTGTTAGTTCAAAGCTCCCGGTGAACTGCATTGTTCACCTTTGCGAAAACTCCCGGCGGTATCACCAATCACATGATCACTGCCAGCCGCCGCCACCGCTGCGAAGAAAAAATATCCCACCGTCGAGCCGGACTTAACCCACCGACCTTTGGATGACAGCAATCCCTCCTCTACAGCCGACTGTTCGAACGATTCAGCTATGAATGGAATGAATTCCAGTGAATTGAAGAGGGAATACATTATATTTCTTCCTGATTTCGACAAATCGTTCTGCGTCTCGTTTGCCTCGTGGCGTACCGTGATGCCTGTACACGGCGAAATGCAACGTGCACGTGTTGGAGGCCGGGTGTTCAAAAAAGGCGCCCTGGCATTTTCTGTTGGCTGCAGTGGAGATCGCGTTGTGCCAGCGCAGGAGCGCGACCATCCGAGCGGACGAAATTGCTCAACGGTACTGCCAGACTTCGGAAAGTTCGTAGCTACCTCTGAAGAAGGGTAACTTTTTATTTTACTATCGTTGACGTTTGGGCAAGTTGGTATTTATGGTTAAAAATTAAGAACAAAACCTTCCCAAGGACACAGAATAAGAACGAGAATGTAGACGAACAAGTTACGGCGTGCTGAGGCGGCTCAACCCATACGAAGTACGAATGAGGCACCGCAGCGGAGTCGTCAGCTGGAGCGAAAATTGCGTAAACATTCTCAGAACCGTGCTCAGAGACGAGGGAGAAACGAGAATGACACCACAAACGCGCGAATTACTAGCGCCGTTCTGTCGTCTTTAACACACTTTACGCGGGCAAGTAAATGAACACACGCTGAATTTTATTTACAAATTTAATAAATGATAACATTTCATAATATAGGATGCCGACGACCTTAGGATTATTCTCTCAATATGAGCAGGCTTTCTATCAAAGATATATATTTTTGGCGCTCTAATTGTATAATAATTGGTAGCAGTTTTCGTTGAGAGTCTATTCGTTTACAAATAAATGCTTGCTTTGCAAATATTTGCGGAGCTCATGATTCAGACAGGGTTTGGTACTGTTAAGCCAGCAGTAGTCTAGTTAGATTACAATTTGGACAACTTGCTACATCATAGCCAGCCGTATGCTGTGCTAGCGCATATGGCACATGCAGAAGGATGCTGCAGGTTATAAGCTGAGAAATACGGAAGTTTGATTTTGCTAAGAAAAAAGTCACACTGCAACCATTCACTCGTTTTGTCATCTAAATTGTGCTTACAAAAGGTGCCTTTATCTTCCCTTCTTTGGTAATATAATGAATGTGGCAGTTTTTCCTTAAAAACAATTTTAACATATTTCAGTACCATGAGAGGTGTCTTTCGTCTTCGTGACTTCCCGTGAAATGCACTATCTCTAGCAAATTCTGATAATGCAAATTTTACTTCAACCAAACTTTTGTGAATCCTAGTCTCCTGTCGAAAACGCGGTTTTCTTTTGTAGACCACGTGGTGTTTTCATTTTCAAGAGTCTTCAACGATAGTCGTTTGTTTATTGTTTCTGTATATGTTTCTCTATCAACTAGAACTAAAAGATAAAAGTAAACATAGAGAGGTATATTTTCTACGCAATTCAACTTATTAAATCGCCTCATAGATTTAACGAGTGTGTCTGCTTAAGGAGTTTGCTACTTAATATTACCTGAAATTGATTGATACTTGAACCTCTTCCGTATGTATAATTTGTCAATTAAGTTATTTTTCAATCAAGGTATTTGTGACATTTTGTTTTTCTTACGGTTCAGAGGCAGAAGTTTGAAAAGCAAACACTATGCACAAAGCGGCACTATTTACTTAATTACAAAACAAAAACACAGAAAACACTACATTTCGGAGAATATGAAGTACCTGTATAATCAGTAATGAGGTATTCCGCATATTATTACAATTTTAGCTAATTTTAACAATACTCAACAGTGTAACAAATCAATTTTTGGACAATATTTTGTAAACAACATTGTGGAGTCTAGAACAGCATAGCTCTTAGGATAAAAAAAGAGCCCGATCAGCACGAAAAACACATGATGGCTTAGGGGGAGCATCGCTCACGTCATGTTGAGGCTCTCCGTAATGGCGTCAACCACCATGCCCATTGGACCAGCGATTGCTAGTTTTCCATTCCTTGATCCCACCGATAAGTAGGGGGGCCACTGCAAGAAGATGAAGTATTGTAAGTAACAAACTGAAAGGAAAGCTCGATTTATACAAGAGTGTTTTCATATCAATCCGACGGCACTGATTTTTGTTCGAATTTATGCTCGGACGAAAATATATGTCTTTTGGGAGCAATTTGAAATAAAGAATAGCGTAAATGGCGAGCTTGAGGGATGTTCTAGTTTTTTGGTATTTGAGCATCTAAAGAGGCCGAGGGGTAAACTGACATTTCTTCCGCCTGTCAGGGATGGAGTGTTTTGACCGCTCACTATTTTGTCAGTTCTAAAACTACTGCACTCGTACTCTGCTGTGGCATTTTAGAAAATGGTTTCATTATGTCAAGTTAAAAACATAGTTATGATATTTTGGAATTATAAAAACATCTACCTCTCGTCCTTTGACCTTGCACATCAACAAAAACGCAAATATTTTATTTTTCATATATTAATATAAATAATATATGTAATTTGACAACATAAATATCGTTGCATACATTTTAAAGGAATGTTATGAACAATGAGCAAATACGAAGTCTATCTAAAAAACGCTCTTCATTTAATTTTTTTTAGAATTCAATGAGGTTTTTGAGAGTATTATTTGGTTTTTCAAAAATATAAACGTAATATATAGTGTTTTCTGAATACGACCACAAATAAAGCTTTTATCTTGTAATGTATCGTTGTAGAACGGCCGGCTTTGTTGCGGAGTAATGAAACTTTTAATCCGCATTAAGCAACAATTTTAACTACTTTTAAGATTAACTATTAAGTAAAGTTTTAATATGTTGGTAATTCACTAAATCCACGCCACAATGTTGTTCATATTAGCACCTATCCGACGACTCAGTCACAATGCACAACTGAGAGGATCCATGCTTTAATCGCACGTTGCTTTGTAGAGAGTGCAGCAATAGAAGAGCAGCGGGTATCCTTATTAAAACATGAACCATAATTCTCCTATTCAATTTTTCCCATGTTTCTTTTTCCGTGTGCATCAGCTTGATGTTTAGTTTTAAATTATTGTTGCAGTTTTGATATTTTTAGGAATAACATTTTACTTATTAAAATAAACGTAGTAATCAAATACTGCTTTTTTTGAATTATCTAGTAAGGTACCCGCTTCCAGTGTAAGAATGTATTTTTTAACAATAAATTGTCACTCACTCTATTTTTTAAAGAATTTATACAAATATTAGATACTTTTGTTTTATAAGGAGAAAGGGACCAACTATTATTGGCAACATCTAAAATGGTACGTAAACAATGGTCAGATTATAGTAAACAAAAACAGATATACTTAAATTGTGTTATAGCCTAATACGGTTTATTTCTTACGTGTATAAAAGACACCTTCAATATTCGCTTGCTGGTGATCATCTGAAACAAAAACAAATGAGGGGTCAAATAATATCTGTCACAAATTGTCTTGAGCTCAACCCTCGCTATCATAAAATGGGCGTTCACTCTCATTTGTCATGTACCAGACTATCTAGGTATGTTTTACTCTATTGTCATCAACACAGAAATTTTTTTCCCTGATCTTACACCCGACACAATTACTTGGACACTATCGGCGCTATATTAGATGTTTGATGCGAAAAATGGCAGAAACCATGGCTTCTAAAAAACAAAGAGTGATGGATAGACCTAACACTTGACAAGCGAGGTACACACATTAGTGTTACACTTTGAAAAAAAAAACAGATAGCGCACTATCTATGATTTTCTGAATTTAAAAAAAAGCTTAGTTTGACCCTTCTTTAGAGCTTTTTTGTTTTCACTAGATCATGTATGTTACGCGGTACATCACTTTAATGACATATAAAAACGTGTCACAATTACCTTGCAAGCTTCAAAATGACAACTGACTGAGAACCAATATAATCAGCTTCTTCAACTACCTTCCAGTTTTGACACCTTCAATGTACGTTAGGATTTCATGAAATGCGCTAATTGCTTGAGAAATAATATGAAGAAATCAAGGTCCTTTTTGTACAATAGCTGACTGGCAGAATCAGCCGCCACGTAATCTACCACTGCCAATGTTGGCAATACTCAGATAACGAGACGACGTCGAGACGTCATTGTTGTCCTATCTCCCTCTTTTATTGTCCCTGGTGTCTCCGTTTTTTTTTATTTATCAAGTCAAAAAACCTGCAGATTTCCAGAAATTATAAAAGCTCGGATATTTGAGCCTTCTAATCTGATTTCTTTCTAACGCAAACTCAAATTTCAGGGGTTGTATTAACTGAACAGAGGTAAAAATGAAACATTTGTAAGATGTAATTTTAAGAAAATCGCTTCATCGAATTATTGATGCTCGAGTCTAAATAAACGTTGAAATCGCTGAAAGTCTCGTTTTTATTTTTATTTTTGTGGTTTTTACTTGAATCTACTAATATCTGGAAACAATTTATTTCCACCATGTTGTAAAATGTTTATTAATAATCTACCTCAGTTTGCCTCACCAATGATTTACTAAAATGTTTGTCAAAATCATTACGATATTATTCATGGTAATATCTAAAAGATACCGAGATAAATGTAATCACGTATCAAGCATTGACAGTAACATCGCTCAACGTACTTTTCGTAGTTTTTATTCCTCTTATGTCCCACATAAATATCAGCTTAATTTGACTCATGAAAATGTGGTGTATATTAATATATTAGAAAATATATAATTACAATATTTGACCTGTTTTTTTATGCGTATCAATATTTGTATTCCTTATATTTTAATTTATTTATTTTGCTTTTTTAATACTGATGCTATCTTTTATCTTGGTGAAACTAATCAAAAAGGAGTAAATAATAAGATAACTGGTTCTCAGCCACAGAAGGGTTTATTAAAACAGACCAAAAATTTAAAAAAAGTCCGGTATCAATAACTGCACTGGAAGTTTTTAATAAAAATAATATTTACTGAAATTGAACAGTTCAAAGTAAAAAATATATATTTATAAAAATAACTATAATATTTTACGT
This sequence comes from Ixodes ricinus, assembly GCA_037355805.1. Classification (NCBI taxonomy): domain Eukaryota; kingdom Metazoa; phylum Arthropoda; class Arachnida; order Ixodida; family Ixodidae; genus Ixodes; species Ixodes ricinus. The sequence goes on along the minus strand of JAZHYW010001700.1, from coordinate 10,593 downwards.
GGAATCCGAATTAGCAGATAAGTGCCTTAAAAATAGCAACAAGACAATTCAGAACAATAAGGTATTGTTTGAAGAGAAATTTAATTAAAATAAACATTAGGTAGCACACCTACAATTGCGATGAATATGCAACTACGGTCTATTCTAATCAATTTGATCTTCATGTGAAGAACCGCCTATCCATCGCAAATTGGGTGACCTGCTTGAATTTGCAAAGGTTTCATGGCATGTGCTCTTGCTGAAAAACCGCGATGTTTATATAGTCAACAAATCAATCAAGAATAATGTGTCACAAAATAAAACTATTTAATACTAAAGCTTTTATATAATGATTAATGTACAGTCTATTCTTGATCACAGAAAACAAATATTGCTTAACAAAATGAGCACCGAAATTACTCAATAGAAGCTTAATTCTGGTAAATAACAAAAAGATTCCACAAGAAACATCTCCGAACTAATACTGGCCGGAAATACCAGCGCCCGCATATAGGAAGCTCTATCTTTCAGAGAATTTCCACTGAGGTGATGCATTTTCGCTCGTGAATTTCTACGGCATATCTCCTTTTGTCTTAAAAATGAGACAAACTAACTTGCTGGCTAGAGGCGGACTGGTTCGCAGACAACAAAGTTATCGATGCTTGCAACACGTAGGTAGGGCAGCCCTGCGAGCAGATGAAAGAGCTCGTTATCTGAACGCCACACCCTTTAGAAGATAATGCCACGCGTTATAAACATCGCTAAAATGGTCATCGGAGAACCCATTCGTCAATTGGGCCTGGCGAGTATGTTGGCCATCCTTTTGGGAAACTATGCCTTAAAAATTTATGAGCGGACATCTTCTTGCTGAGTGCACATTCTGTGATGGGAAGAGCTTTCCATGTGCAGGCGTTGGTTTTTGTGCTCGATTTATAGCGCATATATTTATTAAGGGCACGGTATATAATTGAAAGTTTCAGAAGTAACCGAAAAACTGAGGAGCTCGAACTGTATATTTTAAAAGTCTTACCTCCATATTGATGACTGTAACGGTATATATATTTCCTTGGAGTGTCTCTTGTGGTATGAGTCAGTGATATTGCTGGGCTTATAAAAGTGCTCGAACGTCGCCAGATGAACTGGACATACGGAGGATATGTGTACTTTCTTGTTTATAGACGCGACTTAAGCAAAAGAAAAAAAACACACAGCGAACTTCAGGATAATGTATAGGCTAAGAACGTCTACATGTCTAGTAGATCAAGAAAAGAAGAAACCCAGGTTCGTAATTTCCATATGGAATGCACGCTTGATTGAAAACTCCGTTGCCGCGGAAAGCATTGTGCTGTTCCCTGCCTCCGTGTCGACCGTGAAAGTGAACCACATAAGTGCTTTGTTATCAGAAAACTGTATTACGGCGTACTTTCTGCTATAAATGTAGCATGTCCTTTTCCGTACATTATAGATTTGGAGTAAATATATCACAAAACCAAATAGTGGACAGTCAGGTTGACCTTTATTAGGACTTGTAGCGCACATCTCAACGGTGCATCTCTTGGTAACAACTCCTTCGGAGTAGACATTTTCTCCCGTTATTTGTTTGGCAAGAGCGAATGTCTCTTAAGCGACCCATGTAGATATGTTTGACGTTAAATAAGTGCGGATGTCAGTATTTTTAGGCATGTTTTGGAAACTGTAGCTGTAGAGCCAAATGGTCGAAATCGTAATTTCAATCACGATTTATATCAAGCTGGTTTAATTCTAGCTTTATAAATAAACCATTCTCGCACACACAAAAAAACGAAATCATCGAAACTTAGGAAAGAACCTAAGCTAGGAACGTCTACATGCATAGTACATCAATAAAAGAAGAAACCCAGGGTGCTAATTTCCACTTGAAATGCACGCTTGATGGCCGACTCCGTTGGCTTGGAAAGCATTGTGCTGTTCCCTACCTCCGTGTCGACCGTTGCAGTACAACACGTAAGAGCTTTGTTATCGGAGAACTATATTACAGCGTATTTCCTTCTATGAAAGTGGCATGTCTTGTTACGAAAATCGTATATTTGGAGTAGATATCGCACAAGACAAAATAGTAGGCAGTCATGTTGACCTTTAGTAGGACTTGTAGCGCACATCTTAACGGTGGATCTCTTGGTAAGAGCTCCTTCGGCGTAGACAATTTTTCCCGTTATGTTTCTGGCAATACCGCGGGTCGCTTAAGCGACCGATGTAGATATGATTGACGCCAAATAATCGTGGATGTCAGTATTGTTGGACACGTTTTGGTAGCTGCAGCTGTAGACTAAAATGGTCAACATTGTAATTTAAATCACGATTTATATCAGCCTAATTTAACTCTAGCGTTGTAACTAAACCTTTCTCGTGCAAAAAATTTTTGAAAAAATAGTTTTTTGGTTTTTAGTTTATAAATAGCTTTTCACGTACATTAAATTCAGAAAATCATAAATCAAGAAAGATATAGATCGGGATGGAGCCGAACAAAAAGCTGCACTCTCAGGAGCAAATCTAAGCATTGATATTCCTCTCTGTCCTAAACTTTGTTTTAAGACACGTGGTGTCCTATTGCTAAAAATAACAAAACACGAAAAGTTGTGCGTGCGCGCAAACCTACACACGCGCAGAGTCCAGATGAGAGGCTCTAAGAGATACGGAGATACAAAGACAGCCCTAGCCTTACGTCTAAGAAAGAACAATTAAAGCAATTTCGAATATTTTTTGGCGATTGAAATGACTCCCAGGCACGTCCAAGGCAATGTTGCCAACATTTCAGCCAAAACCGTCGCTTGTGTGCCGCGCAGATCAATTAAACAGTCGCGGTAATAATCATAGCGGGATCGATTACGGGGCTGCACGAGAGTTGCGGAAAAGCCAGGAGAAGCTGGAGTTCTCGTGACGTTGCTGGGCCTATGAGCCCGACGTCACAAGAGACGCGTCAGCGATTGGTCGAAACGAGAGACGTGCCCTCGGTCATGTTTTGGTTCGCGATTTTTATGAACACTGCTCCAATTTCCACTTGAATAACCATGCGAATTATAAATCAAACCCGAAAGTTTTTACCAAACCGCCAGTAAAACAGAATTATTTATGTTTCTCTTCGCTATGCTGTACGCAAAACGATCAAAAGGCAACTATGAGCAAAAAAAGAAAAAAAAACAGCGCGTTGGTTTTGGTTTCGGTTTTAGATGTCGGTTTCGTGTTTACTTTAGGAACACAGCACTTGAAGGATTCTGCAAAGGGCCCAAACTCACTCGCGTGAAGGGGCATTGTCGTCCATGTTGACAGGTCCGACGAAACGATCGCGCCCCCGCTCTGCTATAACCCAGCGCGGTAACCAGAGTCTCGATCTCCTAAAATCTACCGATGCCGACTATTCACACTTCAGTCACTCTCTAGATCATCTCCGTTTTCGGAGGCCCAGAAATTAGAAGGCAGTTTCAGCTTCTTAAGTTTTTTTTGTAGCCACAGAAATACGCGTCATAAATGTCTATAAAAATTGGGCAGTGTGCTAGGTTGCCAAGAAGCCTAAAAACACCATATAAAAAAGTGGTTAAAATCGTCTTTATTGTCTTTTTCAGCGAGCGGCGCATAAATGGCAGCTATTAAATGTATCATTTATGTGTTTGTAAACGTTTTAAACTTTGCAAACAAGTTCAATCAACAAAGATTGAGTAGTTTTAAAAAATCAGCAGAACCCATCCTTTGGGAATGATTATCTACGTTAATGCGAATAGCATCAAACGGTGCGGAGTTATGCGCGTTCGTCAGGTGGCCGGCACACTCTAGATACGCCAGCCCACTCTTAAGGCGATTCTAAATTTGTTGACACTTTCACAGCCCTGCGCACAATCTCCGCAGCCCAGCACGTGTGTTTGTGTCACTTAGGAAGGCGAGCAAAGCACGCGCCATACGCACAAACACTCAAAATGGTACCGACCAGACTTTCTGGCGTCTCAGCTAGTCTCAACCAACGGTACTCTAAACGGTTGTTTACATCTTTACCATAGGACGCGCCTTACAGCGCTGTCACAGCTACCGGTGCGCGCGCGTTCCATGCACGAGGGCTCATTCCGCTCTCGTGAGGGTGAGCACGGCCGCTACATCACCCTCTCCCGAGCGCGGGAGAGGGTGAGCTAGGGGCAGTGCTAAGCCTCACGAGAGCGGAATGAGCCCTCGTGCATGGAACGCGCGCGATGGTAAAGATATAAACAGGTGTTTAGAGTGCCTTGAATGACTGCCTTCATAGCTCTGTGGTTAGCGCGTCTGCCTCGCTGATCAAAGGGTGAACGGTTCGAATCCCGCCGGCGCCGGTCTTTTTTTTATTTATCGACCCGCGGCGTAAGAGGTTAGATAGCCAGATAGATATATAGATAGATAGATAGATAGATACATAGACGAAAAGTGCGTGAAGTATCCAAAGAATGCTATTCGCATTAATATACAGTTTTATGGTCAATCATCCGACAGCTTCGAAGGCTTAAAGGCCTGCAAGAAGAGAAGGTAAAATGGCACAGTGTTTCTCGGTGCCACAGGCAAAAGGCAGAATTTATAAGGGATACGCAGGTGTTTTTTGTATTATTCTTTAAAGAGCGTCCCGAAAAATGTAATAATTTATTTATTTACTAAGTTATGCAGGAATATCACTAGTTCCGTTCGAAACTTTTATAGTGTGGTTACAAAGGTTTGAAGATCCTACGTTTGTTGGTGGTGCAGTTTAAGAACAAACCCCATGGGGAAGTGTCACAAAGTTGTTGATGACTTATACACGTTATGAAGTTAGACGAGACTTGGGTGTTTTGTTAGAAAAAAAAAGACTCATTAATTATGACAAGTGTAAATAAAGAAACATTGACGCACATTATTTATATTAAGGAAAAATAGGAGCATCAAAGAGTTTAAAGTGAGGGATTAGGTTCAGCGCACGAGTATATTGTGGAAAGCACTAGCTACAGATTAGTGTAGATGCCACATGAGAAGCTGAGTAGAATCGGAGGAGCGCTTCTTGTCTTGAGGTCCTTGGGGATGGTTCGGTTCTTCAGTCACAGCAGCAGTCTTTTGTTTCTGCTGGACACCAGATGTAATGACTGTCTTAGGTCCCTGCTCCCGACAAGATCTGGTCAGTCCTGGACGGATTCGATCAATTACACTTATAGACGCATGGTATTTGGTTGCGCCTCTTAATGCCTGGACTATACCTGAGGTCCAATATCCTCACATTTCTAAGCCTAGTTTGATTGTTCCGCAAGCTGTCTCGTGTCCTTTTTTGTTTCATTCCGATCCGCACTTTTTTTTCCTCTTTAGGATCGGCCATGAGAGGGAGCAACTTTCACAAATTATAACACATTATATAATAATAATATTATAATGGTTATGATATTTTAGAAAGGACAGAGGAAGTACAAGAGGAGGTGTTGCCCTAATAGTTGAATCGTCCCTGGTCGTTATTGAAATGGAAGGTGCTCCAGGTACTCAAAATGTGTGGGGTAGGTTCAAGTTGAAAAACAGTGAATTAATAGTAGGTGTAGTGTATCGCCCTCCACAAATGCCTACTAGATATTTTAAAGAGTTAAATGAAATTCTTTTTTAAGTTAAGAGTATGTTCAAAGAATGTTATTTTGATGGGAGATTTCAACCTCGGTGGGATAGACTGAGCTACATCGGGAACTGGGGATAGGAAGTGTCGTGCTGAGAAGAATTTCTGGATTTGTCCTTCTCGCACAACTTGACACAGGTTGTCAAAGAGCATACTAGGGTGCAAGGGGAATCACGATTCCTAATAGATTTGATATTTTTCAGTGAGACCCTCTCACGTCACACATACTATTGTAAGATTTACCCGATTGCAAGAACTATCGTTGGAAGCTACACTTAAGAAAACGGAAATATCTTCATATAGAAGCTTTAAGCGAAGCTGTTGACGAATCAAATATTGATCAACTAGGCTTTAACTACGATGCATTTGAGGACCTTGCTAGGAACCCCTGACTGGAGTGGACGAGCTATGGCTAATTTTCAAAATGACTGTACTAGAATGCATTCATAAGTTCGTTCCAATGCGCCTAAAGAAGCGGAATCCAAATAGTCCTTGGATTACGATTCAGTCAAATGTCCAACGAAACGAAATGTCCAACGGGTCAGAATGTCCAATATTGGACATTTCGTCTCGGTGGACATTTCGTCTCGTTGGACATTTTGACCTGCTTGGACATTTCGTCTCGTTGGACATTTTGACTCTTTGGACATTTTGACCCGATTGGACATTTCGTCTCGTTGGACATTTTGACTCTTTGGACATTTCGACCCGATTGGACATTTCGTCTCGTTGGACATTTTGACTTTTTGGACATTTTGACCCAATTGGACATTTCGAATCGGTGGACGTTTTCACCCGATAGACATTTTGACCTCTTTGTATCGTTGGCCCAGACTCTGGCACTGCATAATGCTGAGACGGACGTCTTTAGAATTCCGAATGCTTACACGCGCCCCGGGTTTTCGCTAAAGCGGTAGTAGTGTGATGACTTGAAGAGATCTAACAAATTGTTTTGAAGAAAACAAAATATTTCTAATCGCAAGAAAAAAAAACTAATATACGTTGCGGACGCTGAAAGTCCGCTAAAATGTAACCCTAGCGGTTGGAAGAAAATGTCAAATTTCAGATTTGTGCTCTGGTTAAAAGGTGTGTGTGTGTGTGTGTGTGGGGGGGGGGGGTTATTTAACAAATCGGGCCCGTTCCCGGTGACGGACGCTATTCATCTTCATGTATTCGCGGGCTCTGTTGACCACCATTTCAGCACTGAAAATGTCTAAGCATTGCCTAAAATAAATCAGACTACGCTATGTTCCGAAAAATTGGGTTAATTGCTCCAGCCGCTGGAGTTATATACTGGCGGGGTTGGTGCTGACCGCGATATCCAGCTTATTTTTGCGATGCTTAAAACAGGGTTTCCTTCCTTAACCTGCAAATTAGGAGACACCTAAGGCAATATAATTAAACGTGATGAACAACGGCAGCAAATGCAATAATAGATTTTGTAATTAGGATAAGGTGATTGAAGCAAAAATAAAATAGCGCTAACTAAAATTTTGGATTAGGTAGTTGGTTTATGACTAGAAGGAATGAAAAACGTAAAAAGACACGAACCAAAAAAAAAAAAGAAAAAAAGAAAGGTTGTGTTTTATGTGTTCTTTTTCGTTTGTATCTTTTTGCCTCTACAATGTTGTCTAATAGACCGTTTTACTGAAGAGGGCGAGAGAGAAAAGAGGAGAGGGCTACGGGCGCTTCCCCCTTTCTGGTTGTGTAAAAAGAGTGAAAGTCCCGGATGAAAGGCTTCGCCGGTGTTGGGTGTCTGCAGTGCCTGATCTTCGTTCACGGTTTCTTCTTTGTTTAAATGTCGCAAACTTAATTAGAGCCACGGGCTTCGATGGCGACAGTCCTCCGACATCGGGATACCATTGCCCGGTCATGGGGTTCACGAATAACGACAGAAAGCGTCGAATACTGTCCGAGGACCTATGTAGCTTGCATGGAATCCGGCAAGGCGAGTGCGGCTGCAATGCCGAGATGCCGAGATGCGCCTTTTGTGTTAAACGGGGTCACCGGCCGATCGGACCCAGTGTCCCCGACAGTGAAGCGAAATCCTTGGAACAAAATTGTGCCTCCACTGACCTTGGCCGACAACAGATTTCAGCGACTTTTGTGTTAAACAAGGTCTTTTGTGTTAAACGGGGTCACTGGACGATCGGACCCAGTGTCTCCGGACAGTGGGGCGAAATCCTTGAACAAAATTGTATCTCCACTGACCTTGAACAAAGAGAAAACAAAAGAATCTAGCGTCTTTTGTGTTAAACCGAGGGTTGTGGGTAGTCAATCAACCAAGATTGAGCACTTTGACGTGGACATTTTGACCCCTTTTGGATATTCGTCTCCATTGACATTTTGACCCGATTGGACATTTCGTCTCGATGGACATTTCGACTCGATGGGCATTTTGACCCGATTGGACATTTCGTCTCGATGGACATTTCGACTCGATGGACATTTTGACCCGATTGGACATTTCGTCTCGATGGACATTTTGACTCGATGGACATTCTGACCCGATTGGACATTTCGTCTCGATGGACATTTTGACACGGGTGTCACGTGGCCTATTGGATATTTTGACTCGATGGACATTTCGTCTCGTTGGACATTTTGACCAGAATCCTTGGATTACTAGGGATATGATCCATCACAAAAGACGCTTAACCAGGTGTAGAACAAAAGCGCGTGGGAAAAGGGATGGGTTGCTACAGGCTAAAATACTGACGCAAAGTATGGAACTTAGAACAAAAATAAAGGCATCGAAATTCTTCTTCTTTAATGTTAAAATGCAGCACTTCATAAAATATTCACCACGGAGGTTTTGGCGACAACTAACATCAAGTAAAAAAGGAGTTACTAAGGTGATAGTAGGAAATAGGGTTATTGAAAACAAGAAACAAATCGCAAATTGTTTTAATGAATATTTTGTCAGCGTTTTTCTACTGATAATCATGTCCTACCGGAGTTTTCTTTATTTGAAAATGTTCCCCTAATGAATGACGTAGAAATATCAGAAGAAGGTATTTTTTCTTTACTGCTTTGTATCGATTTAAAGAAAGCTGCTGGTCCTGATAATATTCCTAACGAATTCTTATATCGTTACAGTGAATGGTGTTCGAAGTATCTTAGTCTCGTCTTCAAGAGATCGTTGTCAGATGGAACTGTTCCAGATGACTGGAAAATAGCCAAAATAATACCTGTACATAAAAAAGGTAATGCAAGCTCAGTTACAAACTATAGACCCATTTCGTTAACATCTAGTTGTTGTAAATTGCTAGAACACGTCATTTCAAAGCATATAAGAACGTTTTTAGATGCTTATCAAGTACTTGATAGCAAGCAACACGGGTTTCGAAAAGGTTTATCTACCACTACACAATTAACGGAACTAATTCATGATTTTTCTTTGACTCTTGACAATAGAGGCCAGGTCGACATAATATTTTTAGACTTCCAGAAGGCCTTCGACAAGGTGAACCATAATAAGCTGCTCGTTAAGCTAGAGCCTTTGCTAAAGAATTCCAAACTCCTGCGGTGGATTGAAGCGTTCTTGACTCTTAGAAAACACTTTGTTAGTATTGATGGGCATGATTCGATGCTACGAGAAGTTTACTCGGGAGTCCCACAGGGATCTGTACTCGGACCCTTGTTATTTTTTATTTTTATAAATGACGTCCTTCGTGACATTACTGTAAAAGCAAGGCTCTTCGCTGATGATTGCATTTTATATAACTATATAAACGATGACAGTGATTCCATCGAGTTGAACGGTTGTTTACAAAAAATTAGCAAGTGGTGTGAAAGCTGGCAGATGTCTTTAAACCTGGAAAAGACCGTTTGCATGTCAATGACACATAAGAAAACTCCTGCGGTGCATAACTACCACTTAAACGGAAAGCTTTTGTCTAGAGTAAACGAATTTAAATACTTAGGTGTAACAATAACCAGCGATCTTCGATGGGACAATCACATTAATAATATAATTAAGAAAGCTACAGGTAAACTTTGGTCATTAAGAAGGTCGTTAAAAATGGCCACTCCGGAAACTAAACTGTTAGCTTTTAAAATGATGATAAGACCAAGTATAGAATATGCCAGTGAAGTGTGGGACCCGTACACAAAGAAGTTAGTATTAAAGTTAGAGAGGATTCAGAAATTGGCGTTGCGTTTTATTTTCTCGAAGTATAGGAGGCTAGATTCACCCACGGGACTGTATTCCAGGGCAGGAATCAATCTACTGGAAGAGAGGCGGAGGAATAAACGCTTGAAAATGCTTTACTTGATTTTAAACGGGACACTTCTGCTAGACAAAGATAGATTGATTAAGACACCATACCTCTAAAATTACGCGAAACAAACACACTAGAACACTTGAAGAATATCGTTGCGCCAAAAATTGCTTTAAAAATTCATATTTCCCCCGAACGATAAAGGAGTGGAATGCACTGCCAGAAAGCACTGTTGCAGCCAACACCGTTTCTGAATTTATGAGGGGTCTGCAAAAGTGATTGTAAAATTTATGTATCTAAATCTGTTGCTCACAGTGCTTTGTGTATTTCGTTTTTGAGAGTGTGTTTCCATTGTGTTTGGTAATATAATCGTAGAGTACGCTGGTAATGTTATGTTGTACACCATGTTCTGCGTGGCTATTTTGTGTTCACTTTTGTTGCTCACCCCTATCATGGTCCCCGTGGTGAGGACCAATAGTATTGTAAAATAAATAAAAAAAATAAGATGGACAAAAAAATTGGACTACGCAGATGAGTGTACAGTCTTTCCCAACATGCTAGAGCCCACTGCGTTCGCGGCCAGAGCGAGCTTGCGCCCAAGCGGCGGCGTTGATACCGTCGTCACTCGCTGGCTGGAGTTATTTGAGTATGTGTGTGTGTGTGGGGGGGGGGGGGGGGGAGGGGGGAATCTCACTCTTACGCAACACCACCTAGAGTCAAGGCCGTAGCGCTTGGAGGCATGACGCCCCAGTGTCAAAAAAGGCGATCCTAGAAGTT
>JAZHYW010001699.1:0-50956 GCA_037355805.1 Ixodes ricinus | reverse complement strand
GCGAGGCAATACGGCAACTAGACGAGAGAGCAGTATCCGCAGTGCGATGATGAGCTTGCCGGGATGTTATCCAATGTTATGCAACCCGGATATCGCGCGGAACTGATTCAAGTCTGCGGCAAGTTCCGCCGCCTACGCGGCACCTGAGTCGGGTATCGTAATCCGAAGCTCTCAGGAGCCGTTCGAGTCGAGTGGAGAAATGTTCTCTCGGAAGCCGCTGCATGCTGGTGCGTGCGTGACCACAGAGGTTTCTGAGATCGCCTTAATATGGTGATAACTCATTCTGCTGGTTCTAAGCATACTAGAAATCCTTAAATTATGACGATACGTGGCTGATTTTCTGATTAAAAAACCAATCAAAGATTCAACACAGCCAGGTCATCTCCGGCAATGGGAGGAGCATTGTTCCGGCAGCCAGGACGACATGTGACCAAGGAAAACGCGACATTTCGTTCAGATTGCAAACGCTGTTAGTATTACAAAATATGTATGCTCTTGAGTAGTCAAAAAATGTTAATTTTTCGCGGAGAGGGAAAATAATACTGCAATAATCGTCTAAAAAACAGCGCACTATTTTTTTTTTTCTCGCGGGAGTGATGTGTCTGGTCGTCAGCTCTCGAGCTCGCAGCTCGCTGGGTTGAATCCCGTAGTCCGGGCTGTATTGGCAACGAGCCGCGCGCATTCGAGATATCACTCCGCAGTTTCACCGGTCGGAGTCGCGAAGATCCTTCGCTTGCTATTGGCTGACAGTGGTCCTGGTTTCGGAACATGCTCTTCCCCTCGTCGCAGATGACCTCGGTATGTTGACGTGCATTACAGAATGGAAACTGCGAGACCCACAATGGCACCAAGCTGTTGGTGTTTAAAAATGATCCTCTCTCAAGCCAAAATTTCGCTCAAAAAGGCTTAAAGGTTCCCTGAGGATGTTTCTGAGATCGCCTAGATATGGCGACAACTCACTCTGATGGCTATTAGCATCCTAGAAATATCAGATCATGGCTTTGCGCGGCTGATTTGCTTATTGAAAAAGCAATCAAGGATCGCAACACACCAAGATCATCTCTGGCGATGGGAGGACCATGTTGCGAAAGTAGGACCACTGTCAGCCAATTCCAAACGAAGGAACCTCGCGCCTCCGACCGGTGGAACCAGTGATATCTCGAACGCGCGCGGCACGTTGCCCAAACAGCCCAAACCACCATTGAACCCAATCCAGCGAGCGGGCTTTCGAGGGCTGACGACCGGACACGTCACACCCTCGGAAAACAAAGAAACAACAACAACAACAACATTCCAATTGACGTGAACGGTATTGTAAATTTGCTGCGCGGAATTGATGCTACAAAAGCCGTAGGACCTGATGGAATTTCTCCTGTTATTTTTCTCAAGTGTAGCGAATCTGTAGCGCGGTATGGTTTTGTTATAAGTGAAAATTTGAAGACAGGGATGGTTCCAATGAATTGGAAGATGGCAAACGTCGCACCTGTGTTTATATTCGTATCTAGAGCCAATGTTGAAAATTATCGCCCCGTTTCAGTAACCTCTATCTCATGCCAACTGTTTGAACATATTATTTATAGTAACCGTTACACTTTTTTCGTTTCGAGACATTTCTTCTCCCATTCGCAGCACGGTTTTCGTTGCGGGTATTTTTGCGTTACACAGTTTGTATAATTTTATCATCAGATATCAAGATCATTATAGATAACATAAAAAATGTTGAGTGTGTGGGTACTTAGATTTTCGCAAAGCTTTCAACGCGGTTCCACATCAAGTATCATTGCACAAATTGGCCATGCTAAACATAGATCGCAACGTTCTGAACTAGATACGAAATTATTTTGAAGGTCAAGAAGAGCGTGGGTTTCTAAATGATAGGACATCCACACCGACTCTGGTTACTTCGGGAGTGCCACAAGGAAGTGTCTTAGGACCTTTACTTTTTCTTGTATACAGAAATGATATCACCGAAAATATACAGTCTTATATTAAACTGTTCGCCGTTTACTGCGTAATATACAAGGAGATAAACTGGTCAGACGACCTCGCCATATTGCAAACCGACAAAGGCATTTCACCTACTTGGTGTAGCCAGTGGAAAATGAGCTTAAATCTTAATTTATGTAACCATATACGTTTTTCGAGAAGTCAACAACACATATTACAAAGCAAGCTAATCAATGGTACCGTCCTAAGTGCTGTACTGCGTCTGAGTGCGAACAATAGAAAAAGCTAATAATTCATTTTTTTATTTTATCCGTCAAAATTTTAGATCCACGTCATGCAACGTTAAAGAAACTCTCTACTTTTTTCTTTTTTTTTAGTAAGAATGATCTGAGATTAAGCGTGCGTCGTGTGGGACCCATATCACGATTTCCTTATAAAGAAACTCGCAAAAAATACAGAGTCAGGTAGCACTCTTTCTACTTAACTATGATCCTTATGCTAGTGTTACAGAAATGAAAGCTGTGCTGGGAATGGAAAGCTTGAATGTAGAAGAAAAGAAAACTAAGATTCAAATTCTTCCAGCGTGTATTTTATAACAAAACAGAGATTGATAAAGCCGCCTATATATTGGAGCGATCCTACGTCTCCTCTCTTTGCGATCATTTTAAGAAGGTTGCTGTACCCAGTCATAGAACTGACAGTGTTGCCAATTCACTCTTTGTTAAAACCGCGATTGAGAGATACGACCTTCCGGAAGAGAGTGTGTCAATTGAGGATAATGACTTATTCATTTCTCACTTAGTATTGCGTATTAGAGAAAATTACAATAATCCCAACAGGGTGATCTAGGTACTTTGTAAAGAAATAATTAAATGGTTTGCTTTTCGTCAGAGGATGATTGCAGAAATTTGTTCTGTCTCCGCGAAAAATTAACATATATCGAAAACTCTTACTGACTTTATCATATACAACAGCAGACACAATTTGTAATAACAGCGTTTGCAATATCAACGAAATGTCGCGTTTTCATTTCTCACATGTCGTCCTGGCTGCCGGAACAACGCTCCTACCATTGCCGGAGATGAGCTCGCTGTGTTCGATCTTTGACAGCTTTTTTATTATGAAAACCGGCCGCCCATCTTTGGAATTTATGAATTTCTAGGATGCTAAGAACCCGCGGAGTGAGTCATCGTCATATTTAGGCGACCCCAGAAACCTCCTCAGGGCACCTTTAAGGGCGATCTGAGCAGGACCACTGAAATCTATGACAATTTGCTGCATCGCGCTTCCCCGCTCCGTGAACTCGGCGACCGGATTTTCTGAAGCGGCCATCTTGGGCCTGCGTAAATTCAACTGCAGGTGAAGCGTTGAATAGGCTGGGAGGCTGCTTGCTGAATTACACGTTTTCTGCTCGTTCGCCTTCAATCGCCGAAGACATTTTTGAAGACCTCGTGTAAGCGGCTGTAGCTGCCTTTAAGAACCCGTGACAGTTTTTACGAAAGCACAGCCCTGCAGGAAAAAGGTACAAGTCGTCGAACGCAAGTGTCGCCGTCGAGCGGCCAGACCAAATGACATGCCCTCGCACGCCGAAGTGCTGCGCCCGTGCCTTCGCAGGCTTGGATACCGATCAAGAATCGACGCCACGCGGGCTAAACCTCGCCGGCGTGTGTGAAGTCCGGACTCGTAGCCACTGTAGAGTCGCCAGCGGAACAAACACTGCACTCCGGGCGCGGAGTGCAGCGGGAAAGATGTTTTAGCTTTGACCACTTTAGCTTTGAACTCTAATAATATCAAAGGAAAATAATTTTAAGAAGAACTTATTTACGACAAAGATTAAAAAAAGCTCTTTGTGTGCCCCGAGTTTTTTTAAGCGTCGCACTAAAGAAGCGCATAACTTGTACGCATGCGGATAACGACCCCCTTAGCAGCCTGCTCGGGGGACACAAACGCAAACCTCCTCTCCCGCGCCGTTTCTTCCTTTCCATCGACGCGAATCCTCCCAACATCTCTTAGAAATAAGGCCGTAGCGCTCTTCTCGTGACGTCGCAAAGGAAGGCCATCGGGGGCGCGCGTCGAAGCGAAGGCAACGCGCGTAGATCGACCGTCGTAACGCGCTTTAGTCACATACGCGTGTCTTATTAGCTAAAATGAAAGCTGCATATAGCAACGGGTCTAGAAAACATTTCATTACACGGGAAAAACATTACGCCGCTAAAAAATCGGTACGAAATGGCACGAGGTATGCGTATAAGACGTCTATAGAAAAATGTGATTAGAGTCGAAAACACTGAGTCACGCAATTATTGCTGTAAGAATGAATATTTTGTACAAAAATATACCGATAAAATGGCGAGAACACGCAGTGATTGGACACAGCAAAACAGATCACAGTTATAAATCAGGTAGACGTAGTCAGCAAGAGAGACGGCAAGACAACCCTTACAAAAATTTTTAATGAATTTCATTTGAATGTTTATGGAGTCTACTCATTATATCTTTTCGAGTCTCAATAGAAATGCAAATGAGTTTTGTAACGAATCCGTAAGGAGTTTACGAAAACTATTGGCCACCGCGTTCCAATTGAAGTTTCGACAAAGCTACCGCATAAAGTTTCAAATATATTTCATATGAATATCATTTGAAAGTCTATTGACACCCTTTCGAGTCTGTGTTGAAAAATAATTGATTTTTTGTAACGAGTCCCTAAGGAGTTTACGAAAACTATTGGCCACCGCGTTTCAATTGAGGTTTTGCCGTGCCACCTCATAAGAATTTCTAATACATTTCATTTAAAAGTCTCGATACACTGCTTTGAGCCTCTGTTGAAAATCAAATGTTTTTTTCTACCGCGTTGTAATTTAGGTTTTGACGTGCCATCTAATTAGGTATATTCCGACGAGTCGGAATATACCTAATGAGATGGCCCATCAAAACCTCAATTGCAACGCGGTAGAAAAAGACATTTGATTTTCAACAGACTCAAAGCAGTGTATCTAGACTTTCAAATGAAATGTATTAGAAATTATACTCCTAGCATGGGTTTCTAGATAGAGCTCTAAGAGGGAAGACGGCAATAGGTTGCATGACATGTGGTCCGGATGTAACCGCTGTTTTGAGGGAAGGGGAAAGTGAGTGCAAGTGTCACTTATATGTATGCCTATATACGCATGCAGGGTTCAGAAAATGCCTGCATAAAACCGTGGGAAGGAGTAATAACTAGTTTATTAAAAATGTGAAATTCGAGTATATGGTACACTGCCTTCGTGTCCATGGGGGACCTTGTACTGCCTTCGTGTCCACGGGAGTACTGGTAACCTATAAAGAAAAAAGATGCACAGTTACACATTGATCTGCTTATCTAAACTTCAATGTCCGAGCAAGGTATCCTGTTCACAGAGCAGCACTACCTCAGCGCTGAATCAGTATTACAAACCAAGACATCAGTTCTTTGTATGAAAGTAGGCAACTCAGAACACACGATACAAGCCATGGAAGTAGCAGTGACTCGTTGCCTTAACAGGGCTGAGTTAGCGCTGCACTGTATGTGTGAACCAGCCTTAAATGCGGAAAGTCACATTTAAAATTCCTACATTTTTGCTCACCCAGGCACTTAATTTACACACTACCTTGATAGTTTATTAAGTGCCACTGATAACATTGTCAGGGGCACCATGGTGCAAAAGTATATTTTGCCCCCGAGTCTGCGAGAATCAATCTCTCACTGTTTTTGCCGCCGCATTGCAGTCTTTTATTTTGGCTTTTGACAAGGTCTACCAAAGATAAGCAAGCAGATGTTGTCGCTTATGAAGTTTACCAAATTTGAACATAGAGAAGCTATGACTTATAAGCATCTCGAAGAATTAATATGGCAATTCGGGCCAATTGGTTCATGATCGTAGACAAGTGCCGCAAAAAACACATGGACAATAAGTGGTGGTAAACACTGGCGCCAGTGTTTTATGTCCACTCCTTGTCCCTGTGTATTTTTTTTAGTGTTTGTTTACTATCTTGAAGTATTTTTAATCACACCGGACAGGAAGGAAACGGTAATAGAGTTCTATGTGGATCATAAAGCCATGCTCCGAATGGGTGTGTGTCAACTGCAGCTTTCACAATCTATGCAATACACGAAGTTTGAATTATTGGGAGGATCGAGACATCAGAGGCCGAATTCAAAAAGCAAAACTTACGATAAAAAATTGCGTATGATAAAACCCGAGAAGAAATCCGTATTAACAAAACATAATTGTCGCAACTTTTGTGTGACTTACAACGCAATATTACAACATCATTCAAAGTGTCTTACAAACTTCTTAGGGCAAACATGACGGCACGTCACTTGGCTATTTCGCCGCGACCAGCAATGAAGTTTGAAGCGTGGGCAAGGGGCATGTGTTTTGCGCACTGTTCGCATGCATCCCTACTTGAAGCAGCACAAGGACAATGCTAAACTACACATGGAGGATTCAGCCGACGAGTCTGCCGAGCTGTACATCCTGCCCATTAGAGCTAACGAGGTGCAGGACGGCGAGACGTGCCAATGAATCAATTAAAGAAAATGCCCACACAAATCTTCAGTGCACCCAAATGGATCCTTCACCTATGAATGGCGTGAACCTGATTTGGTGATCACTAGTGCCCCCTCATACTTTAGTTGTGATTTTCGAAGTGGTGGGCAGCTGTACGACTCTACCACACGAAAAGGCACAATCCTGACTGGATGTGCCTTTTTAATGCGAAAGCATTATATGTCTATGGAGCGGAAAATCCGGCGTCCGGTGGCGTTAACCGAGTGGTACCAAATGCCAACAGAGGAATAAAAGAAAGAATAAAATGTGCTTCCACGGCTGAGATTCGAACCCGGTGCTGCTGTGTGAGAGCCGGGCATGCTAGCTGCTGTGCTATCTCAGCCGCTTCGGAATGCGGCTTTACTCTCCCCTCAAAAAGAAGCTTGTCCCATTACGGCAAAAGACGGCGTCGGCGTTGATGTGCCCGAAAGATGGGCATAAAAATATGTCCTCGGTTCAATGACATCACACTTCACGTGACGACATGACGTACCATGATGTGTGACGCCATATGATGTAACGTAAAAAAATATTACGGGGGCACTTAGGTATCGCTACATGGATTGAATGCGAAAGCATTGCCATTCCTAACAATAGAGGAAAAAAAAGGAAGTGTCGTTAGGAATGGCAATGCTTTCGCATTCAATCCACAAAGGGATACCTAAGTGGCCCTGTAATTTTTTGTGTGGAGTAGAGCTCAAATAAACGCCGTACGGTGCAGTATATCCACGATTAAGTTGCTGCTAGTCGTGAGGCTTAATGTTTTGCACCAACAATACCGTAGAGTTTTTCCTCGGTTGCGACGAAGCGCCACTGCGCTACGAACTTGCTAGAAATTTCTGCATATGCGACCGCTTTCTTCTGGAAACCTATGGTGACCTGCCACTCACTTTTGGCCAAAGAACAGTGAAAATACCAGATGTGAAAACAGCCATAACAAGCATCAAAGAAATCAAGATGGGGGTCATAGCATTAGCTTCCCAACGTGGCGAGACTAGCACAGGATTTCTGTCACTCGCCGTTAATAAGACAGGAGTCGACTTTTTCCGGTCTGATCTTGAAAACAAAGTTTGGTCCGGTTAATTTTGTAGCAGAAGGCCCGTGCTTTCCCGTTCGTGGGGTCATTTTCTCGGTTCAAAATATGATGCAGAGTCCTTCCCATAAAAATGCATGGGTGCCCGCTAGGACTCTTCGAAATGATTAAATTAACCGAGGTCGCGCTATACTCTGTTGCAACTCTAGAATAGCAGAAGCCCCTCCCACAAAGCCCTTCACTCTTTTTAATAAGCAAACACTAGAGAGGAGGAGAGCCGGGAGGACACCGCCAATCATGGCGAGCAAAGGGAATTGTGGGAGAGGCTTCTGCTTTCTATAGTTGCAACGGACTATAACAAAAGTTTACAGTACCACGAAAACAAAAAGACCAAGCATGCAGAGAAATTCGCACGACTCAAGTGTAGCAGGGA
This sequence comes from Ixodes ricinus, assembly GCA_037355805.1. NCBI lineage: Eukaryota > Metazoa > Arthropoda > Arachnida > Ixodida > Ixodidae > Ixodes > Ixodes ricinus. The sequence goes on along the minus strand of JAZHYW010001699.1, from coordinate 42,975 downwards.
CAGAATAGAAAAAACTGCAGCTGCAATATTTACCCTTTAAATTTGCCTCGACAGCCCAGCAGAGACGACATGCTGGTCGTCAGCGCCTGGAGGGCCACCCCTTGTACTGAGAGCACATGTAGTCTGAAACAAACAACAAACAAAAAATTAAATGCATGGACAATCCGCACATGCTGGTATTTTGCTTCATTGGCAGCTTCATAGAAAGCAAGCATGCACACCGTTGTCCAACCATGTCAACTGCTAGCCGAAACTTCCTGCCACCAGGATTAAGATATTGCTTGCGCTATAAAAACACAATTACACACTACCCAGCTGGCACACTGAAAGTTGAAACATTGAAGAAACTAGCTCATAAAACTTCAATGTAAGAGCTACACCTTGTGGACGCTACACAAAAGTATGTTCAGTCTAAACATTGGTGCACTGCAAGGCTGCTTTACCTCAGCCAGTTTGGAACATCTGGAGTTTCATTCTTTTCAAGATATTATGCCTGAAAATTAAAGTGACAAATTAACTGGGTTAAAATTTTTTATTCGACACCCGGCCCAAATATTTAGGAAGTATACTAGTGGGTTAATTTCTAACTTACCATAATTATTTTCGGCATCCTGAAGGCGTCGCTTCAGGGTCCAGTTTTCATATTGGATCCACCTCACCCTCACAGCTGCAGCCACACTGAAATGTTTGCAAAGTTTCAGGGAGGGTAATTAAAAGTCGGCAGTTTCTCTCGAACACCGCTGTCACAAATTTCGTCTTTTTTGTCATTTTGTTCTGTTTAAGGGTGGTTCAGGGGGAGGGGGGGGGGTTCAATTACAATCCTCGCGCATGTTTACCTGAGCGCCAAAGGCATGAGCTCGGATGAGACTAATGCCGGCCGAGCTTCAAACCAATGGGAAGAGGAAGACGAGAAGAAGGAAGTGGGACTTGGAGTGTTTCAAGTTGACCAACCACGAACCCGTGAAAACCGCATAGGTCATTCAACACACGTCCCATACCGCTCAAACACTGTGTCGAACTGCATTTTGAAGTCAGTCCCACTTCCAACGGTGTAGGAACAGGGGCATTCATTTCGTGGCATGCCTTGAAATGAATCGAAGTGACGCAAGCTGGGAACACACTGCTGCTGCTTCATTTGGGAATAACTGCGGCCCTCGGCTAGATCACATCACAGTTGCAAAATGAAAGAGAAAAAAAAAAGAGGCGAAAAGGAACAATTGTTTTATAAAAAAATTCTAACAGAGAAATGTAAACCCAGTTCAATTCTAGAAAGTCAGGGGACCGAAGTTTGTCCTAACAATACCATCCAGTCCACTTCCATAACTTCAAAACAAAAGATGGCTATCCTCTTGAACCATTTTGACTGCAAAGGAATATTGGCTCTGCATGAACCGAATTCCAAGGAAGTCTAACTACTGAAATGTAATGAAGTATGATCAATGTAATCAATTTAGAGTTGGACGACATCAGTCCACTGCTAGACCAATAAGACATTTTCTAAAGCAAGGGACTGAAAGTAGCATTAGGAATTCAATAAGTGCTCTGTTGACATAAGCTACACTTTCTCGGACCATACACAGAATGAGTGGCAACTTTTCATTATGCTACGCACAGATCCAAACATAAGGACAGATAAAGCAAACCCAACTAGTTAAAAAAAGAATTAAAAAAATTATCTTAACGAGCAAACGTGTGCCGAGAATATAGGGAGTTTTAGAATACCGGACGCTACTTTACCGCGCGTTACGGACGGCAAAATAGCGAGGATTGCGGCGAAAAGTTTTAGAATAGCGTTTCTCTACCGGGGACCCCCAAAACGCAAACATCTCGCGCTTAAAGCGCCACCAAGATGTCGCGACAGCTTTTATTTGGAAGTTAGAACGTTATATCTTGAAAATTAAACAAGTTTTTCGTCTAGAGTAACATTTTTATAGTTCTTTTATACTCAATGCCGCATGTTTTGTTTTTGTCACTGCCAAGCTGCTCTGTTGTACTTACGAAGCCCAGACGATCCACTACCCAGGCATGCATGTCTGCCGCGATCGTAAGTACACGCGCTTCGATAGCTTTGAGCTGTGAATCCAGCGATCCGTGGCGTTTTCAAAACGCTTCGACCATACCGACCGCGGTCGCTGAGTGCGACTCACGCAGTTCCCGAGCGCGCGACGGCGTCGAAGACGCGATGAACGGAGATGTCGTGGGCGCCGCCTTTTGCGGTACCCACGCTATTTCTGAGAAATAACGGGCCCCAAAGATCGAGTCCGAATGCTTGTTTTGGGTCTGCGCATGCACAGCAGCGACGACGTTATTCTAAAACTCCCTAATGTTCACTTCTCGTTCAACGCGTACAATGCGAACAAAGAAGCATGCTTACCAACTGCGTTGAGTTGCTCGTTCTGTCGCGTCGTCGGTCTTCCGCGCTCTTCTTGAACATAATCATCACAAGAGGAAACTTCACAGATAGATAAACTTGATTAAATTAGCACATTTCCATGTCTAAAGGCATTTCCATCCCGCGAAACACACGTATCTAACGTGCCTAACGCAGGACAAACGTAAGTAACGGTCGAACCATCCCGGAAAAAGAAAAAAAAACGAAGAACTGGTGTCGCTACCGATGGGGCGTCGAAGGCTGTGTTCCAAATCTTACCCAAATGGATCCGAGTTACTCCGGCGGGTCGTGTCACGTGACAGCACAGATTGAAAAACGCTGGACGCGGGTAGGTTTTGGAACGCCAAGGTACAAAACCCTTACCCTAGAGTAAGATCGAGTAAGTTTTCGAACACGGCCGAAGACGCGATCCTTACAATACGAAACCGAAACCAGTAAAAGTTACAATACCGAAACCGAAACTGACTGAATCGCGATAGAGGGGCGCCGTAAATACGTCTTTAGAAAGTTAGGAGTAAAAGAGGGTGAATACAGTTATTATAATAAGCACAGGAAATAAATGTGTAAATCACAACTAGCACCGACGCGCTATTTGTTTCGGGTGCAATGCAGTAGGGAGTAGATTTATTTTTTTATTTTTTGTTGAGATTACTTTTAATTTACACTCAGCTTACAGTATTTTATTAGTAAATTATTTTACCGCACCATGCTCCTAAGTTTTATTTAGAGTATGGTCCTAAAATTCCCTCAGAAAAGCAAGCATTGCAATAGGGTATTTTCCTCTAAATTGTGACTGTATCTGAGTGTTTGATTCTAGCATTAATTTCGAGCTACAAAACTCTTTGAACATTCAGAACCCCATTGATGTACAACGATGGTGTGTTATGTAATCTGGGCTGAAACCATTTTTGCCATCCGAAAATATTGAAAAATAAGCGTAACACTGTCGCGTAATTAACTTGACTAATGTACTTTTATACATGCTGGAATTCTAGCAACACATTCTTTGGACGTGGAACAGATATTTGCATCATACAGCCCAGGCTACATAACACATGCATCAAATGGGCCGGTGTATTTCTGACAGGGACTATTTTTACCTCAGTTGGATGTGTGACAAATATATCAGCTTCGTCCAAAAACAACTTTCCAAAAGCACAGAAACATGTTCCCATTGATCCGATTCTCAATTGTTGCGTCCAATATGCATTTACATCGTTCTGACAGACATACGTCTAATTGGTTCCTATTGCTCAAATATACATGCACAATTGGCCTAGACATTCCTGTTTGGCCAACAAAACATTTCGTTTGACTGATAAAAATTCCTAATGGTCCGATAAAGTCCCTATGGGACCCGGGTATGCATATTGGCATCAGTGGCGTCACAAAGGGGGGGGGGGGGGGGGGCGGACCGCCCCGGGTGCAGCGCTCAGGGGGTGTCGCGGTCGGGCCACGAGAGGGGGGGGGGGAGTCGCGGCGGGCCACACGAGAGAGGGGGGGGGGTCGCGGCGGGCTCGCCCCGGGTGCCGCTGACCCTCGTGACGCCACTGATTGGCATTCCTATTCCTCTTTTATTTTCATGTGTATTGAATTAAAACAAAATGACTGCTCAGAGTTAATTAATCAGCCTAGTGTGTATTTCGTCTTGTTCTTACTGGTTTTTATTCTGTGGAAACTTGGGATTATGTTGCTGTGAGATTGTGTGAGAGTTGGTTTAAATTTTTGCGCGGTATTAGTTCAACAGTTGCTACTTATAAATGTTTTGAAAAATGTTCTAAGCAGCACTCTGTATTTGTAATATTAAACAGCAGTGCTTCCCAAACTGTGAGGCGCGAACCCCAGGGGTGTCGTGACTGATCTAGCGGAGTGTCGCAAAACAACTGCTCGCTTGTTTCTTTTTTTTTTTTTCAATGGTTTTAAATTTGTTAACTGTTAATTACCTGTATTACCTGAGAAACTAAATTTCAGAGTCAATTTCAATATGTTACTGCTTATGCACTGAGATGGCAAGACTTGTGGTCTAGCGAAATGCGAATGGAGGAGGGGGCGGGGTCGCAGGATATATTTTATATTTTAGTGGATTGCGCGCGTAGGGAAGTTTGGGAGCAGATGCTGAATATTGAGTCATTATGTCTATCGCTGTGTCATTTTGATCGCCCGAGACAGTGTGCTAGTTGGGAATGGGAATAATTGAATATGTTTTGATTTCATAAAAGGGTTAATGGATGGTTAATAAATATGAGAAGTTATTGGATTGCAATTTTGAACATGACTTTATTTGAGGAGAATGTCTTCTGAATAGCAGGCAATCTGCATTCATGATTATCTTCACCTTTGCCTTCATCGAATTCCTCCGCTGTGGATCAGCTGATGTCTATTGGGTGCCTTATGGTAGAACTCACTTGAGTGTCTATGGATAAACTCAAAAGAACTGATATTGCATTCTTAATGATAATACTCATTTGCATGAGTAATCAGTACATTTATAAACTCAAAAAGAATGAATACTGACTGGGTAACGATAAAACTCGTTGGAATTTGTTATGAGCAAACTCAAAAAAATGGATATTGAGTCGGTAACGATAAAACTCATTGCAATTTGTAATGAGTAAACTCAAGATAATGGATATTGTGTTCTTAGTGATAACACTCATTTCAATGTGTAATGAGTAAACTCAAAATAATTTCTATTGATTGGGTAACGATAAACCTCACTTGAATTTGTAATGAGTAAATTCAATAGAAGAGATATTGAGTGGGTAATGATAACACTCAATTGAATGTGTAATGAGTAAATTCAAAATAATAAATATTGGTTTTGTAATGATAAAACTCATTTAACGTTGAGTTTCTTTTGAGTTTTATTTGACTCTATAAAAACACATTAGAAGCTCAATTGAAACTCATTGTTCATTTTTGTAAGGGAAGTGTCACTTACGATCATGTCAGCAATGTTATCACGTACTGTCACTGAATTATTGCATGATACCCCGGTTACATGGTAAAATTAATGTAATTTCGATCGAATGAATATATAAGGTCGACAAATCAGCTTGCGACGCTTGTATAATCACTCAAGACCGCGAGCTTATTAAATCCCCTATAATTTAATGAAAATATATTAACTTTTCCTTGTGGCAGGGGTACTAAACTTAGTATATAGTCAACTAATTTACTTTTCCCTAGTGGGCTCGAGCTGCCTTAGAACAAAATATTACTTATTTTGTATACAATAATACTATTACCTTAATACTGTGAAGATTCTAGTATAAACGCGGTAAAGGCAATAAAATAACATTAGTATACTTAGACAGATAAGCACAAACAACGCACTTTCAATAATCACGCAAACTTGTTATTCACCTTTTAGTAAAAACTAGAATATCACCACGCATTATTACAAATGTCGACGCAATAGCACACGGATAACGACGAAAAACAAAATTCCATTCTATCACAGTTAGAAAAAGATAGATCGCTTGCAGCAAGTCTTCGACAGGGCGTGAAGTTGGGCTAGTTGGTTCATATTGGAAACCTAGAAACAGCGCGAAAAAAACAAGGGACAAGAACGAGAAGTGAAAGTTGCCAGTCAGCGTTGTGTTCGTTCACTTCTCGTTCTTGTCCCACGTTTTTTTCGCACTGTTTCTAAGTTTGCAGCACTTTACTTGCAACCCACATGACGAAGAAAGCCCGTAAATAAGTTGTTTCTCACCTGTCGATCGTGACAATACGTCCAGTACTAACTTCCACGAAAGCATTTGAACACGAACTCCAAGGAGTCTCTTTGTCGAGAGAGGGTCTATCGATAATCGACAAGTGTGATCGTTGACTAGTTGCCACACGTCACTCCAATCGTAGCAGGACTTGTTCCGCGAATTCACGTAAATGCCGTAGTATCAAACGAACACAGAAAGAAAAATTGACCGGGTCTCCACGTGGTGAATGATGTTGATTGGGGCGAAGCTCTGGTGGTGCTTGTCTGCGTAGACGCTGAGCCGCAGCATGCCGAGCCTTTCGTTGGTTTTCATCCGTGTCAGAAAGAGAATGTGTGGTATGGAACGTGGTTATATACGCATTTGAGCATTCTACCGCAGCGCCCTCTCGTCTATAAACGTTGAGCCAATGCATGCAAAGTATAACGCGATGACATACGCATTTGACCGCAGCGCCCTCTCCTGTATAGACGTTGAGCGGCTACATGCAACGTTTCATCCATGACATCCCCAGCTCTTGAGTTACTACCACATCTCAGAGCCTCCTACTCGTCCCGCAGTCGTGGCCGAGTGGTTAAGGCGATGGACTAGAAATCCATTGGGGTCTCCCCACACAAATTCGAATCATGTCGACTGTGCAAAATTTTCATCATTTTTTTATTATTTTTTGATCTTTTTTATTATTTTTTTACACGAGCACGTGAGCTCACGAGCACGAGCACCGGACACCGGACGGCCATGGCTAGACCCTAAGGAGCTTCGCCCCTAAAACACTAACCGAGACTACGGTGACGACAGAAAAATGGCGGGAAAAAGAAACAAGTCTCAAAAGCACCACACACGAGTGCACCGGCAGCAGAACGAAAGGCTTAACGTTGTCGACCGATCTCTTGCTCGTGTGCGCTCCCTTCGGCGATGACTGGATTTCGTTTTCGGTTCCCTTCTCTTCTAAATGTCTCAGCGTTCCTTTTCAGACAGTCAGCAGCTCACACACAACGTAAATTTACCAGAATCGGAGCAGGTATGAGGGAAGATGTCGCGTCGGAGCTGGTTCATTCGAAAAGTGTGGGGAGCTGCGGGACTGCACGTAGTCCCGCAGTTACGGGGATAATCATAAATATAAATTTGCTACTTTCAACCTTGGTAACCGCGTTGTATATTCCGTTTATATTATGTATATATATAATAAATTGTACAAGACTGCTCTTTTAAAACGTATATTAATGTCGTATAAACGCGCACGACATTTTCACGCCGATAGCAGACTGTCTCGTAGTTGCACAGAAACATTCCTTCTCCGACATTGTGACGAGAACTGGAGCGCTACGGCCTTATTCAGAGGTATTGATCCTCACGCTCAGCTTGCGTCCGTCGCCGCCATGAGCGAGATCCTGCATCCTACCCGGTTCACAGTTGCGTGAGCGTTTAACCACGTTGCGGCAGAGCGCCTGGACGTCCTGCTTCTTATATCGCGTAGGAAGGTTCGTTGAATCGGCTCCACGCCTCAACGCTCCCGACATGCCGTGACCCGCTCGCCACGCAACGCAGTCAGAGCACTCACCGCAACGCCTGAACGGCTTAGACGCGGCTAATGGTGAGTTCTACAGGAAGATCCGGAGCACTTTACGAAATCCGCGAGGAGGCGAAATTCCGCTCAGGAGGACCCGCTACGACTCGACGAGCGGAAGATGGACTCGCATCTTTGGAGCGACCCACCGACCCGCCAATAGACGCTCGGCCGTTCAAAATGGCCGAGCGTTTTGAACGGCAACAGACATTTTCTACCCCAGAAACACTTTTCCCGAAAGCATATAACTTGGACATATTCCGCGCTTCCCCTTTGATTCAAGCCCCGTGCAAAATCGACGGCGTGAACAGAGGAGCGAGCGGGCCCTCAGGGTTGGGGGGGGGGGGGGGGGCGACGATAGTTTTGGCATTTAGGAGGTGGTGGGGTGGAAGGGAAAGGTTCGAACCCCCCCCCCCTCCCGCCGCCTACGCCACTGCCTGTTAGGGCCTCGCTTCGTGATTGGCTTCTCGGCGCTCTTATCGACTGATGCCACAATCCCATTCGGCGGGTGAGCGGATACGCCTCGCAAGTGGGCTCATTGTCGTCTTCTGCGCATGACAAAGAGGCGCGAAGGCGGGAGAGGAGGTTGATGACGATTCCAACTGCTCCGCCCTCGCACATGTCGGGTGGGAGGCTGGGGGTAAACAAACATCGGCGTCGGTAACGGCGGCCGTGCTGTGTAGCGGTGACCGCGAGTCTGGTTTATTGTAGCCCTGTTAAAATTTGCCGAGTTCACAAGACCGAGCAGCTTTGTGCCCCTTACGATTCCTCCGTCGTCTGCTCGAGGCATTTCGAAGATTCCAAGATGAAGACAACGAAGAGCATCAAAAAGTAAGTAAGTAAGTAAGTAATATTTATTTCAGCAATATTGTGCTGAGGGCACCAGACAAAAAGCTTCCATGGGGTAGCTTGTCCGGGTCTGGTGCCCCTGCACTTACATGGCATGGTAAAAACAAGAACTACTATACACTACACTTTGTCTGAATAAAAGAAACGCGTACACTTACAGGGCATGGTAAAAACAACAAATACTCTACACAACACTTTGTCTAAATAAAACAAACGCGTACATCCTTTTTTGTTAAACAGTGAATATCATTGTGGTCTCTAATGAACTTGTTAAGTAATGTAGGCAGGTTATGCGCAATAGATTGCAGTGCATAATTTGTACGAAAATGAGGCACATTCCAGAACTCTCTGCGTCTGACCAGGATGGAAGATTCACGTATTGTCAGGTGGGATACATTAGACAAAAAAGAAATAAACTCATCGGTCGAAAATAAATAAGAACATAGCAAACGGTACTCGTATACACTGGTAATCCTCATGACATTGAATTTAAGAAATAATGGTTCCGTATGAGTGTCGTAAGGCACGTTTGCAATAAAACGCAGCATTTTCTTTTGTAAGATCGAAAGTTTGTAAATATTATATTTAATTGTTGTGCCCCAAACCAAATGACAATAGTTAATTTGTGAGCTAAACAGAGCATGATAAATTTGCATTTTAATATTTACAGGCAACAAGGAGCGAAAGTGACATACTATTCCAACAACTTTTGACAGTTTCTTAACTAAATAATCGATGTGATTATCCCATTGCATATGTTCTGAAAAAATGACACCTAACGTTTTGTGCTGTTTAACTATTTCAATCTGGTCGGTGCCAATCTCTAGAGCATAATTACTAATAACGTGCTTATTTACAGGTCTAAACAGAATTGCCTTAGACTTTACAGTGTTTATTTTAAGACCATTTATTGTTGACCACGAAAGAAACTTTTCCAGAACTAAGTTTCCCATGGGTATAAGTTCATCCATATTCGATGCAGATAGAAATATACTCGTGTCGTCTGCATACATTATAAAACGTGCTTGGTTGCAAATATTGACTAGATCATTTATATACACATTGAACAGCAGAGGGCCGAGTATGCTGCCTTGGGGCACACCAAACTTCAAGATTTGCAAAGAGGAAACATGATCATTCACTGAGACGCATTGCTTACGATGTTCTAAATATGATTGAATAAGTATCAAAGGCGTGCCACGTATGCCATAACACGACAGTTTATCAAGGAGTGTTGAATGGTTCAGACAATCAAACGCTTTACTAAGATCAATAAATATTCCCAGTGTCAGCCATTTGCATTCTATATTGTGTAATATTATTTCTTTCTGTGATATCAAAGCGCTTTCCGTGGATTTTCCCTTGCGAAATCCGAACTGGGAGTCAGTTAGCACTGATTTCTGGGTAAAAAATTCGTCTAAACGATATAATATAATTTTTTCCAGACCTTTGGAAAATATTGGAAGAACCGAGATGGGTCTGTAATTTGTAACTAAATTTTTGTCTCCACCTTTATGCAAAACTGAAACTTTCGCAAGTTTCATGTTATTCGGAAATTGGCCACACGACAATGCTAAGTTAAATATATATACCAAGAGTGGGGCCACCACATCGATTACGAATTTAACGGGCTTTATTTGTATATCGTCTATGTCATGGCTTTTACTGTTATTCAATCCCATGAATACACGGATCACTTCCAATTCGTCTGTCGGTTGTAGGAAAATGGTGTCTGCTACACGGTGCGAGATAAACGAGGAAGCATGCTCATTGTGCGCGCTAGAGGGCAAGTTAGTAAAATGTCTGTTAAAGAGCTCAGATAGTTGTATTCCGGACACGCTTTCACCAGAAAGTGAAAGTTCATCTATTGAATTCTTCTGCTTGCTGCGTTTGAGCACTTCGTTTATCGACTGCCAAACAATCTCAGGACGCTTCTTGTGAGCGTCATGGAAAAGACGTTTATGATATTCTGTTTTTGACTTTTTTAGTGCAGATGTGAGTTGATTGCGATACTTCTTGAAAACTGCATGGTCACTGTCGTCTTTTGAACAGAGATACGCCTGATATAAGCGATTCTTTTTTCTTATCATTGCTAAAATAGGCGGCGTGACCCATGGTTTTCTTATTCGTTTTTTAGCAGTCACCGTCTTATTTGGAAACGATGCGATGTATATCATCTTAAAAATATGTATGAAATCATCATATGCTTCGTTCACGCATTGCTTTGAGAAGACAGAAGTCCAGTCTGTTTGAATGACTGTGCTGCGAAAGGACCGCAGTTGGCAGTCAGTTATCGTTTGGAAAGTTAATACTCTATCGACGCTCCCCGATAATTCACGGGTTTGAAAACAAATAAAAATTGGTAAATGATCGCTTATGTCACTACTAATAGTACCTGCACTGCGAACTATAGTATTTATATTGGTAATAAAAACGTCGATACAACTTGCCGTAGAATGGGTAATTCGGGTGGGGGACACAATCACATTGCAAAAACCACTACTACTGAGTGTACTACTCAGTCGTGAGGAAAAAGAAGAGTTTTCTGAACAATTTACATTTAAGTCACCGCCCAGAACAAGTGAGTAGTTATTCAAGGATATGAAATCAAGATACCTTTCAAGAAAAGACAAAAAATTATTAAAGTTACCAGCTGGCGGTCGATACATAACAGAAAGCAGCTGCCGTCCGTGTTTCACAGTTACGATTTCATAGTCGTCTGTAATTTCGGTAAAGTCATCGAGTATTTCGCATCTAATATCCTGTTTAACATAAATACAAACACCTCCCCCTCGTTTTCCGCTTCGATTCAAAAAGAAGTGATTGTAACCCGGCACGATAAGAACATCGTCATCTGTTACGTACCATGTTTCGGAAAGCATCACCACTTGAAACGAAACACAGAGTTGATCTAAAAGAGTAATGAAATTATCACTTTTGCATTTCAAAGAGCGTATATTTAAATGTAAGATCGTGGTCGAGTCTTTGATTCCTGCATATCGCTTTAGTTTAACAGGCAACAGAAGTTCATGGTATTCGGCCATGAGGCTAGAGGTTAAAAATGCAAAGAAAAATCGAGCATTACGTTGCAGTAGCACCAGCCTCGACGCTGCCTTCGGCACTATCGAAGTGGCGCGACGCAGGAAGTGGTCCAAAATATTGCCTGAAGATGCAGCCTTCTGGCCAGACAGACAGGCTGTTTATCGCTTCAAATACTTCTCTGTCACCGAGAATGTGAAAAGAGGCATAGTAAGGAAGTTTGGTTTTCAATTTCGTGCATACAAAAGTTTTACCTTGCAAAACAGCCGCGACCAAATCCTCAATGTCTTTCGTACTTGTTTCCGGGGACAGTCTTGACACAAACAGGGCACTTTTTTGGGAAGCACGTTGAATCACGGCTATCTTTGATGTTTTCGAAGTTCCGACAGAGGGCTTTACGGGCTTACGGCGGGTGACAAGGGTGAAGCCGTCACCATCCACGGTGCCTCGCGGAACGGAGTCTCGTTGGGCTGTAGACGCTGCAGGTGGAAGGGGCCCAGTTGGTCCGATGATATTCATCGATGTGTCAGCTGGCAGCACACTTTGAGGTCTCGGTAGGCTCTGCTGTCGGTAACTCAAGGCGGGAAATTCTGCAGTGGCAGAGGCGTAGGACAACGGATGAGAACCGTCAGTTCTGTCTGAAATATTCGTGGAGCGTTGACTCACGAACAAAGAAACGGTGTCGTTGAGACGACGAACCTCTTGACGTAGCGAGACGTTTTCCGCTTTTAGTCGTGCGAAGTTGTCGACGAGCTCTTCCAGTACCGCTTGAATGTCTTTCTTTGATGTCGATGAACCTGCAGCACACGGAACGTCATCGGTGTCCGTTGCCACGTCCACCGTAGATTCCGTGGTTGAAATGCTAGGCGTAAGAACTTCGTCGTCGTCGTTGTTTTTTCGCTTGACGCATTTCGCACATTTGTACTGGCTCACCCCATCTTGCATGAGTAGGTCGTAGTCATCGTTGACGATATTCACGCACTTGCAGTGAAAGCGGGTTAAACACACACAGCAAACAATCTGTTGCTGCTTGTGGTGAAATCCCGCGGAGCAGCTGACACACGTGTCCTTCTGCTTCGCCATTCGCGAACAAGCACAGAAAGCAGAAGGCGAAGGACAAGCAGAAGGCAGAAAGAAGGCGCTTGCCTAGCCTCGCGATTGAAACGCCGGTTGCGCCAATCACTACGAGACCGCCGTCCGATTGTGCCGGTAAGTTGCCTTTTATCTTGTTCTTCCTTTACGAACAGAAGGGATTTTGCCTTCTAGCAGGTCTTTATAAATCTTGTGTGGCGGAGTTGATAGGCTATTACTTGAAAAACAGCTGAGAAGGTAGCGTTTTCGCGATCCTCCGAAGCCCATCTTCGCAGGTGATATTTAGGAATATATACTCATCCTTTCGACTCGAAACTGCACGGAGGCCGTATAAACTATGCTCCGTTTCATTTTAAATGCGATCGAAGTTAAATCTACACGGGCGAGTCCCGATCTTTGATCATAGCTGCCTTGCATGTGCGATCATGCAGTGCAAGCGCTGATCAGATTCTCGCGTTTGTAATTTTCGCTTCGTTCGCACTTAGGTGAGACGCAGTATAGTCATACATCGTATTTGGTATAGTAGTTGCAGTCTACGGTTGTAATCATGGCACTATAGAAAAGCACAGATCTCAAAACTTACCACAAAAACGCGGTCGTTTTCTTTTTTTCTTCCAGGAATGAAATTTGAATGGCTGTTGCGTGTAATACAGTGAACCAACTCGGACAGTTCAAATTTGCCGTTTCACATTAGCCAGTATGAGTGAATTGCCAAAGAAGTACCGATGCCGTCTTTCTGCAAAATGTGTGGCGCAGTGTATCTTCGAACACCACCTATCGACGCTGTCAGTGTCTGACGTGTTTTTGTGTGTCCCTTGTCTCCTTTTTCGTTCCCATACCAAGATAAAAATTCGGAGATTGCGCACTATCCAAGCCTAGCTAATGAGCGCCCCATGGAATTGACACGGGAGTAAACAATGACTAACATGTATGTATTTTTGTTTTGTTCGCTCAGCAGCCTGGGTCAAACAAAAGCCAGTGTAGTGACAAACTTTCTAACATCATTTGTCATTTCTAGGTCCCAGGTGGGCTGTTGACATCCAGAAACACTCCAACAGATGGTGGTCATACAGCGATTGTGAAGAATGTCAAGACAGTCCCATTTGGATCCACATTTCTAATCCACTCATTGAAAATCTTTCCTTGCTTCATCAATGCCCAAGTATGCCAGCCACTGAGTGACTACTCGCATGTGTTAGTGATGGTGGCATGCGAGGCTTCAGTATTGTCGCTGCAAATAGGGCTCACCCTCACACCAAATCTGTTTGTAGTGTGCCTTTCCATGGGATTGTTTGGTTGATTCCAATTTCCTAGAAACGCGAATATTGAGTTTGGTGTGCTTTGCGGCTGAAGTAGATTCGCCAGGGATGTCTCGTCTCTTTCCTGGGGGTAGTACCAAGTCAGCTGCTTTGCATGAGCCACTTGGAAACTGTTTGAACTGCTCTAAAGCACTTGTAATTGACCTTACCTGTCGTGTCCATGCTAATGCTGAAATGTAATAAGTTCACTGAACCAAGTTTTACTAATGAACAAACACAATCAGTGTGAAAGGTTGAATGGCTTTCTTTGTTTTCTCGAAGTATGCACTGTTTCATACATAATATATGATGCTGGCGAGGCTACTTTAATTAGCAGACAACTTAGTCTACACTCCGTTTCACGATAACTTCGCGAACTGTGGAGGCTACGGCTCCTGCGACCCAGTAAGAATGTCGGAGCGAGGCACATGGCAGCATGTCACAGGAGCGTTCTTGTCACCGCGCCAAATGCAAGGACCACCCGCCAGAACCGGCTGTCGTCTGCTGAGAAACCAAACAACTTCGGATGAACGTCCACTGCAGCAACATTACCGTCCGCTAGAGTAGCGAGCTCTTCAGGAACACTTTTATGAGACAACCACACGCTCAATTTTCCCATGAATCTGTGGCGGGTGCTAATGCTAGGGCGATGTTTTGAGCGGAAGTGGTCGATTCACAGCTGCGATTGTTCGAACATCGTTCAGAAGCCATGTTTTTGTCAAAATGTGTTGATCCATATTAAGTGTCGTTAATAAGTAACATATGTCTTCGTCTTCCATGTCGTGTAGTATTGCGGTCAGAAGAATCCGACGGCAACATTACTAAAAGAAGAAGAAGAAAAAGCCTAGAACTATGTTTCGTCGCAGATGGCGCTGTTGCTGTGGCGATAACGAGGACTCGACCATGGAGTGTTGTCAAGTGCCTGGCTCCGATGCTCTTATTGGGTCGCGGGGGCCGCAGCCTTCACAGTTTGCCAAGTTACCGTGAAACGGAGTATAGTGTCTCAACTGTACACGCTATAAAACGAATGAGATGCCAGGTGTAGCCACTCTCGCAGCTGTAGCCCTATGCTGTTTGGAAGAGTACATAAATGAAATCAGTTTACAAAGCCGAATCTAATTTTTTGTACTCTTGCATGTTACGAAAATAAAATCATCATGCGTGAACACCAACATCTGTCTTTAGATTATTCCTTGCTGAAATGAAAAATAAATGTACTGTGAACATGAACCAATACAATCTCAAACAGGATTTTAAGAATGGGTATGATTCAATAAACAATTACTTCAATCTGCATGCTTGAAATCAAGTATGCGTGTGCAATAAATACCCTGGCCTTTCGACTATCCCCCGTTGACACTTATTCTCGACGGATAGGGACTTCGTTGATTTCATGGCAGTTCAAGCATTGGTCCAGGCAACATGCTCGTGTTTATAGTTTCGGCTGTGCTATAGGAAAAACAAAGGTGAGTTGTGTATTGCTGAGTCAAAGCAGAAGTCTCAGGTCTAAAAGACTTCTTAAAAATGCACTAAAGCTGGTTTTGACTTCATAACTACCTGACTCGAACATAAACTACTCACTTCACCAAGTTCAAGGATTCACAAATAATCTGTGAACAGGTATTCTGCTTTTATTTCTATTCACTTATGAAACTGATTGCGTATATAAAATATGCAATCAGTCTTGCACACCTCCCCATTGTAACAAGAAAGAGAGTGATTCGTTGGCTTTTTTTTTTCACCGGAAAGCAGAAAAAGAGGAACATGTTTCAATGCGCACATTACGTGGAAGTGGAACAGTTACGGAAACAAATTTTGCATTTTCAAAGTTCATGAAGTAGGCAGATTACTTTCAAGTCATAAGAGGATAAAGTCAGAAACAACTTCAGTTTGCCTGCAATCAGATTTTCCCTTTACATCCAGGGACATTTCACCTTCATAAGGTAATCCGCACCAATTAGCAGGTCAGGGCATCCATTCAGGACTCCGTACTGATAGATGTACAAGCTTGATCTCGAGGTCGCAGTGCCCTTTTTTCATGTGTTTGCAGTGCGACTCCCTCGTGCACTTGGTCCCAGATGGTGAAGTTGGTGCTGGACAGGATGTAGTCTCCTGTAAAAAAGTCGTCCCAGTAGTCAAACGATCCGATTACACCACTGAGCAGTGTATTTGTCCTCCCATTCCATTACCAACTGAAAATTTGTGAGCCAATGTTTTTACACAACAAAATGCATAAATTAACATGTCTATTTCATTCGCTTTGTAATGAACACCTGCCAGCATCCAAGGGATGCAAATCAGTATAAATAACTTTGCATTATTTGCTCTCTTGAGATTCCTTGAACTTAAACCAACTCAAACACTACCACAATTTTAAAGCTGGGAACTTCGAGGACACCTCTCCATATACTAAGACTACACGCCTGTCCCTTCTGTCCTCATACTCCTGGGTTTTTAGTCTTGGAAGTAAAAGCTTTGGTTTTTGTCATTGCTTGGTTGCTGGTAGATGCTGGAGGAAGCTCATACTGTTACTTTGAAGCATCAAATTTACAAATTGAACACTAACCCATATTGACGGTCGGATACAGAAGCTAGATTTGTCACGTCAAGGAGGTTGTCATAAAACAGTGGGCACGGGACTGAACATAGCAGCTGAGCGGGTGACCGAGGCGCATTCGGGAGTATCGAAGAAGACGAGGTGTGTGAGTTTTGTGTGAAAGCAGGACGATCGGCCAGAGATGTGAGAATGTGGTCTCGAGAAAACTTCAACCGGGCTGACTGCATGACCGTTATCTGAGCCACATTAACCAGAGGAGAAGAGAGAGTAACAAGTGAACGACACTCTACGGCGGAGGAGGGAATTGACCAGGTTATTTCACCCAAGCATCACAGTAGTCATTTCAACGACCAAGAAAAGGACATCCAAACCTCAGCAGAGCAATACCAGCAGCGTGCCAAGGAATTGGGTTGTGTGTATGTTTATACAGCCTAGAACTTGGTCTGCCTCAACGGGCGACGAGTCTCCCAGCTGTAGATGAGAAATTTAGCCAGTGCAGTACAACCGCTAGCCTGGGGTCTTTAACGTTCATCACGCAGTAGTGATACACGACCGCACGCCGGTACGATGCTCATCCAGATCGAAACGGGCAGGGGTGGGGATCGAACACAGCATCCTGGGTCCTGCAGCACGAGCTTTCGCTCCACGTGCTCCGAGCTGGTGTGCGCTAGCCCACTCGGCCACCGATCTCCCCGGTGCCAAAGAATAACATATAATAAATGACAACGGTACAGTGGTCTGCAACAGGAAGCTTTTCAGTGCCTTGAGCAACCAGGTTGACATCATGTGACACTTTCCTGTCATATGTGGCTTGCAAAATAGAGATGCATAAGTCATAAAACAAGGAATAATTATATTTTTTTTTACTAGAGATATCAGCATCTGTATTTGGCTTCCACAACTTCTGAAAGCTGCCTCTGAATGCAGAGTGGTTTCTTTCATATTTTTACCTCCATGGAGAACTTCCCAGCTGGTGACGGGGCCGTGAAACGCAGACCCCCGGAAGTCACACAGGCGCTGAGGGCATTACAGAGTGCCTCCAGCATGTCCTCCGAGCAGAGGGCCCTTTCAGTAGCCCGGCAGCCGGTGGATTCTGTTGGAATGATGGGGTAGGGGGAACTCAAGCACTTGCAAATTAACGGACCTAAGAAAACTTGTAGGCAGGTACGAAAACATGCTACTCGCCCCCGCAGCGTTTACCTCACTGGCGCTTCAAGGTGAAACCAATCGGCGGCGAACGACTGGTGGAACACGCGTCAGAAGAACAATACGTCTCGAGTTTCACACCTTAGGACGGCGCTTCATCGCGCGCGTGAAGCACTGGCTTAGCCAGGTTCTTTCCGGCCCGGGGGGGGGGGGGGATTTAAGGTGCGAGTACTAAACCTCCCCCTCCTCCTGCCTACGCCACTGACATAAAGTGACATCGGATGTCATTTAGACACGGCTTAATCACTCATAAACCAGGCTACCATCCAACACTGAGTCGTGACTGCGAAGTTTATGACCCACATACAGATATCCTACCACACTGTCTGTTTGGACAAGTGGCATACAACCTGTCGCTGGGGGAGAAGCCTAAAAACAGACGACTGCGCACTGGGCTCGGTCGTAGCGCACCGATCGCCTAATCCGCTGCTTTTCCGTAACATTCCGTTTTACTTTGCTATACTCCTTTAACGTGCAACTGTTTGTGAATGATGCGAAATGTACAAAGACGACGTAACTCACCCCAGCGAGCGCCATGGCGCGGTTCTCCGGGTGCCAGCGCTGCGGGAGATCGGCCTTCGAAAGCTCGACAGCCCGTTCAGCTCGCCGAAGAGGGCTGTAGCTGCACTTCGATGCTTCACGGAGACACCGAGACACTTGCTAGCGAAAAGGGGTCTCCGTCAAGTAGTAGAAAGGCTCACTCGCGTCGCACATCACCGTGCTGACGTTGGAGGGGCTCACGTCAACATACGCCCGCCGGAGACTGGGACGCATATTGGTGCTTCGTATGCTCCAGGGGCAAATTCTTTCGCGTCAAACGAAGTGACGTACATTTCGAGGTATTTCCGGTCTCTTTTTTCCGTATGCCGCGTCCTCGTTCAAGCCCTAGCAGTGGATATCCGACAGCCACAGAAAGGCCTTTCGCAATGGCGGCCTCGGAGAAACGACGACACCACTTTGTTTACCCCCGAGCTCCCGCCTGGAGTCATCCTCCAATCAGAGCGCGGCGAAGTGACGTCACGGCACCGGGCTGCGCGAAGGAGCAGACGGCTTTCCTGCGTATGGGATTGCGCATTGTGTGACACCGAAGGCTATTGGCCGCGCCAACAAGGCCACGCTGCTGTGATGACAGGTGTGAGGGAGTGAACGAATCATAACAGAATTAAAAGTTTGGATTAGGCTAGTTGGTTCATTGTGATCTAGAGGGTTAAAAAGCGCAGAAAACACGGACCAAGAAGAGACACATACAACACGGACTGGCGTTAGCTTTCAACTGATTTAATCAAGGCAAACCACCCAGCACACATGCGTGAACACTCTTTCCCATCACGCCAACCAAATCTGATAAAAGCAACCCTAATGCACAAACAACAGATGACAATGACTTAAACATTCGTATCAGTGCAACGTGACTACACAAAACCATCTGGAAAAGAAACTTCTTTGTACTGCATGGCCTTAAGAAGATGCATGTGCTTAAGATTTTTAGATATGTAGACGATTTTCTGGGTATTGTGGATGATCACTCGGGGATGTGTTTTAATGATGTTGTTACAAGGGTCGTCAATTTGTTTGAGGCGAAGTCGGACGGATTGAAGTTTACCTGCGAACTTCCCATGAACAAGTGCGTTCAGTTTCTAGACCTATAGCTTATTTTTACAGATGAACACGTGTGCTGGTTGTACAAACCACGTTCAAAAAGAGCCTCTTGTCTTTTGATAGCGCTCATTCTAAGCTGATAAAGCGAGGAATTGCTCTCACCTGTTTTCAGGCAGCTCTGACAAAAAGCTGCCATCACGCTTTGACGACCAGCTTTGAACTGCAGGTAGAACGCTTAGACAGGGCGGGCTACCCCGCCTGCCTGATTACCAGCGTGTGTGAAAACGTCCTACAAAAGATCAAAAGTAAAGGCAACACAGGGGACGATAAGCGAGAAAGAGTTAAAAAATCATGAGTTCAAGTGACATCTTCTTTACACAAGGTGTCGCATAAGCTTGAAAAAAAGGAATTAAGTACGATGTCAATGTTGTTTTTTCCGCTCCATGCAAGCTGGAAAATTTTCTTCCTATTTATGATGACAAGACAGGAACGTGTTCAATGCTCAAAGAAGCACGTCACTCAGTACACAGCTTGTGCATCTAGTGTTGTTCACGAGATTCCGCTAACGTGCGGGCGCGTGTATATTGGACAGACCGTGTTGTATGTGTCTCTTCTTCGTCCGTGTTTTTTGCGCTTTTAGACACTTACGGTGACGTCATCTGGTAGGGTAGTCCGGCCTTTGCGCCTGCCGTTTGTCCCCCATGCATCTTCATTGTTTGACTACGCGGAGAGGACTTGTCGGATGTAAACACCTTTTTCCTCTCGCGGCCTGCCGGCCTTGGCTTTCGGAGAAATTAACGAAATGAAATCGCGTGACCAAACACCCAAGGTGGAATCGCTATCTGGACGCCGGGTCCGTAAGCAGCCCTCACGGGATTCGTCTTATATTTAGGTTCTAACGTGTCTGCGATCGATCGTCCGCTACCGAAGAAACGGGAACCTCCGCCCAGCCTACGCACGGCAGGCACCTCAGGCAACGCGTTTACTCAACAACCATCGAATACGCTAATATCAGCCACTCTCTTGTTCGTCACGATGAGCGCCCACATTGCATCCGCATGAAAAGAGGAACTGGATAATTTACTCAACGTCAACAGCCAGTTAGAATGGGATAGCGTGTGAAATCTCACGCCGTATAGATCAGTGTTCCAGATGGGCCCGAATTCGAAACGGCAGAACCCTATCATGGCAAATATCAAGACAAAAAATGACGTTGTTGTTTTCTTTTTTTAATTTAAAAACAAACTACATAATTTGTTTTTCTCACTTGCAACTTTTTATTATAACACGAGATTGGATTATCGACCTTCGTCGACCACATCGATGCTACTTGGCTGGCGTGCGTAGACTCCAACGGAGCTGCTCTGACCAATACCATCGAAGCGAGGACGAACTGACGGCAGTCATATGCCTGTCCCGTTGTCAACTATTTTGCACTGCATATAGTCAAGGCTGGAGCAGCTTCCACAGTGCTCAAACGCTGTCAAGGCTACTTGCGCGAAAGCGTGGCTTATTTTAATCATAGTTAAGTTTTAACAAAATGGCGAGCAAAAATCGCGACGCGTTTCGGCGCTGAGCGCTGTAACCTTGACAGCCGTGGCTGACGCTGTGACATAGCGGCGCGGCACTGGGCCATGTCATAGCATCAGATGGGGTTTTTAAAGGTACGAAGACGGTTAGTACGAAGCGTACAAATTGTGTATGAATTTCCTCGTCCGCACATTACATGGAACGGGATTTTGTCGCCGGAAACTTTGAACACATGCCGTAGTTTATTTAGAAGCTCTTTCCTTTGTGTTGTTACACTGGCGTGTTGGGAGCCTCGACGAGTCTATGGAAACATTAGTTGTTCTGCAGAGTTCATTCAGCGGAGCACTGTGTTTCGGAATGTAAATAATTTCGAACAAATGTGTTCTTTCTTTTTCTAAAAGAAATTAATTAGCATTGTGTGGCGCACTTGAGATTAAACGGTACTCGCGCCTCGGGGATCTTGGAGAAGAGGACACATGCGATCAGTTTGCATGTGTATGTGTGAGTGTGCGAAAATGCCCGGGGGGGGGGGGGTGGTTGGTTTCCCTTACTCGCCGCAAGTCAGGGACATCTTAAGTGCAGAAAGAAGAAAAGAAACTGAAGCTGGTGTAAGATTTTCGACTTGAATTTGTTCTGTTGCTGCCGACGCAGCCGAAGTGACACTGTCCAGTACCGGTGCAGAACAACCTTATCTTTATTCCTGCTTACTCTTTTATAACCCTCGCGATAGTGGCGCCGCCACAACAGTCCCCCCCCCCTCAAGAAAAGAAAAAATGACAGGAAAACAAATATTTACAGATTCAAGATAACACAACAATGAACACTTAATATAACACAAAATCGTCCAGTCTTCGAGGCCTCGATGTCTGCCTGGCAGATCTCCGTAGTCCTGATGGGCCGACAGATGACTCCGATGACGGTACCGCTCTCTCCGATGTTTCTGTGCGAGGTGACTGTCGTGCAACTGGGAACGGTGTCTCGGGCACGTCTTGTAATGTTGAAACACCTTAATGCCTGCCCACTGATTTCGAGGGACAAGCAAGCGACGGCGTCGATTCCAGAGTATATTCGTGCCCCTCGGTACGACGTAGAAACGTACGTCAGCCTTCCGCTCTCTGTAAGCGACGGCGGCCACAAAACATCCCTTCATCGCAATCTTCCGCTGCGAAAAATCTAACAAATTTGCAGCCGAGTCTTGCAGTCGAAGCGAAGAAACAAAAATTCTTCTGATACGCATCAACGGAGATTATCGAATCTGCTGACCCGGTGTCGACCAAAAAGGATAACAGCGTTCCCTCGACACGGACAGAGATATAGATACCGCTTTTCGGTTTTCCTTGCACGTGAAGAATACTGAGGACGTCATCCTCGCAGCTATCTGAACAAGCAACTTCTCCGATAGCGCGGCCTTCGTTACCGCGTCCGGCGGTACTCTTGCAAACAGCACGAAAATGTCCGACTTTTCCGCACGCAGCGCACGCTTTGCCTCTTGCTTTACACGTAGCAGAATTCGCAAGATGTCCCGACGACCCGCAACGGTACGCACTTTTTTCCCAGTAGACGATGAAGGCTCACCTTCCCGCAAACGCGGTGGTCGTCCGACGTTCCAGTGTTGATTTAGCGTCCACCTTTTTGCACCGTTGAAGACGATACGAGTTCCTTGGAGTAGCGGACTGCTTCTTCAACCAGACGGCCGATGACCAGCGCCCGGTCTAGCGTGAGACCAGAACCTTCCAGAAGAAGGCGCTCTCGTAGCTGCTGGCTTGAAGTCTTTGTCACCAGCTGGTCTCGGATGAACTCGTCCGCCATGGATCCAAGTTCGCAGTTCGAGGACAGGTCCCGTAGTTCGGCAACAAATGCGTCGATGGATTCCCCGTGAAGCTGCGCTCGCTGCCCGAAGCGGTGTCGTTCCACGACCACATTTGAAGTCGCCGCGAAGTAGTTCTCCAGGGCCGCCAGAGCGACATCGTACTCATCCGGTGCAGCGGGAGACTGTTTGGCTGCAGGAGGTTCACTGGTTTCCGGCACTGGAGGGAACATCTCAGGAAGAGAATAGAAGATTCTTTGGCCCTCAACCCCGAGGCAGTGTAAAGTAGGGCCTTCCGCCGAGCAGGTCCGTGGGCGTCGCCTCCCGTGGCCAGCAGGTAGTTGTTGAACACCCGCCGCCATTGCTTCCACGGAACAGCAGGTTTTCCGGGAGCGGGCAGGAAGGGGAGCGGCACCGCGAGGCTCATGGCTTCGCCTCGTCACTCCGTTGATCCTCGTCGCCACAGTTGTGTTGCTGCCAACGCAGCCGAAGTGACACTCTCCAGTACCGGTGCAGAACAACCTTATCTTTATTCCTGCTTACTCTTTTATAACCCTCGCGATAGTGGCGCCGCCACAAAATAATTCTCTTGAGCTTTTAGAATAGATGGGAGCAGTGGAGTGGAAACGTGGAAGGAGAGGGGGGGGGGGGCAGGAAAATCAGTCATTTCCAGTAAATTATATTTGAAAGAAAAGACCCCCCTCCCTTTCTTTCAGTCTCCTGAACACTTTCAACACTACTAGATGGGGGAATACCTGAAACGTCCCTGGTTTTTAAATATAATGAATTGCACGTTTGTAAGTACACGTGGATAGATGTGATGGCTGTTAATAGATGTTTTGGTGTGCTTGTGTGATCGAAGACATAGAGTTATTATAATGTACGCTAGAGGCTCAGCTGGCGCTAGTGTCTACGGGACTTCCGGTTGCAAATTGAAGCAGACAGCATGCAGTCTACTTTTCCAGTCTTCCTGTGTATTCCTATGGGAAAACGCGCGTGAATTTTGTCTCTTCGCCGGAAAATAACATAAATAAAATTTGTTATTTCGGTTGTACCGGATAGTATGTACCTTTATTAATATTGTGAAAGTGTAATGGCTTTAGTTACAGCATTTTTTCTTTACCGCTGAACGATGTTAAACTTCGCTATATTTCAGGCCCAAACCTCTGTTCCATGGCAGGTATGTAGAAACGAGCGACGATTCTAAGCAAAATAACGATCGAAAGGAATGTAGAGTATGTTCAAAGTTCGCCAGTATTCCGTTGGTGCTTATATATTGCTAACATGCCCGTCCTGTCACTATATGAAAATGACCCCGTCGTGTATCTTTACGAGTGGTTAAAAAAAAAAACGTTCGAAACATAAAGAATAAAGTACGTGGGCTACGAAAGGTGTGTTTTCTTATTATTTCCTATGTCGGGCAGTTTTTTATCGGGCACCTGTTCTCTGGCTTCTCTCTATTTGCAAAGATTTAGAACGTTCGCGGGTGATGATTTGAACCCAGAACAAGCATCTTCGCACATATTCATGAGCAGAAAGAATAAAGCAGTACTTATTTATTGAAAATCGAACTATATTACGTGACTTTCAATTTATTTTGATCGTCTGCAAGCACAAGGAGTTACTTATCCAGTGTTACTGCGTAGTTCTTGCCGTCTCTCTCGGTTTTCCACATGTCCTTCATTCGTTTGGCACGTATATCCCCCATACTGGAAAGCGCCGACGCCGTGTTCGCGCTAACAGTGTCCGACAGTGCACATAAATACATGTACGAAGCGGTTTTAGCACCGTTTTTCATGCCACGATTTTAAAATAAAAACGCCGTAACTGACCAATTATTTCATCTGCGTGACTGGGAAATGTTCCAATGTGCCTAGTACGTACGAATTATTTGTGATATTTGCTCTTATAATCGAGCGCAGAGAGGAAATTCAAACGCTTTTTTCCATAGAAATGCATTACCGGAAGTCAATTTCCGACTGCTTGCTGTCTGCTTCAATTTGCAACAGCACACTAGCGCCAGTTGAACCTCTAGCGTACATTATAATAACTCTATGATCGGAGATGTCAAGCACGCCAAGGGTGCCGAGCACTGGGAGTATGTGAGCCTGCGGGTTTGGCAGTGGAAGTTTGGAACATGTGTGAGTGTGTGTGTGGGAGGGGAGGGAGGGGGGGGGGGAGGGGCGTAGGTTCCTTGTGTCTTAGAAACTGTTCACTAGCCCCCTCCCCCCCCCATTCCCACATTACTGCCCTCATCAGCTAAGCACCACACAGTGTTAAGCGCTGACTGTGGAGCAGGCGCATATACATAAAAATCTTAAACCAGCTTTTGTGTTTTTTTGTTTGCCAATAATAAGATTTCAAAAACGACAAACAAACAGAAATTGAAGGAAAAATCGCGGTCGCTTGCGTCCTGCTTTTATGCCTTTTCGCTCAAGTCCCGAGTACAGTTCAACCTGCACTCAAATGCGCCTCGCAATGCTAATGACTTTTAAAAAAATAATAAAGAAAGAAAAGAGGTAAGTATATCTTGGTTTGAAATATAAATTTCGAAGCACACGTCCCCGTGCAATTAAACACCGCACAACTACAAATATTTTTATGTACTTGATGATGCCAACATTACAAACATCGTAAGTCACATAATAAAACTGGAGACAGGGAACAAGAAAAACACACAAGAAGAACACACGGTGTTGCGTGTGTTCTTCTTGTTCCGTGTCTCCGGTTTCATTCTGTTGCTTAAAGGGCACTGAAGTGGATTCTGAGATCGTCCTTTTGTGGCGACAACTCTATAGTCGCGCTAATCATCCCAACAAGCCCGAAATCACAATCGTACGCAGCTTATATCCTCGTTTAAATCGTGTTCAAAGATGTCGACATGCCCTTTTTGGGAAGGATTTTCTTGCGAATGAAGTGGTCGATGAAGGGCGCTTCCGGCGAGTTTCAAGCGATGGCTTCGCTCGCGGTAAAGAATAGGACCCTTATTCGAATGTGTACCTATCAGACTCTCTCCGAAACGAATTATAATAAAATCAGTCGGATTCTGCGCGTACTGTAGGGCTTTTACTGATCCACACAATGTAGTCCGCGATAAAAAAGATTCCACATGTTTTTCTCTTGCCCTGAGATGAATAGGCGGTTTTGTAATTTAGGACTTTGTAAATGTGAGAACTACCACATTTTAAACAATATAAGATCAAAGACGACCTCTGTCTTCAGTGCCCCGTTAATATTCACCAGCTCGCCTGTGCCCCTAAGTCTTCTTCCAGTTATCATAACTCACTGTCGTTCAGAGTTTCCTGCGTCTAAATCGCGCCACACGCGGAGTGCGGATAAGGAAAATACAACACAATTCGCACTCAGAGTGCGGTTTAGAATCAACCACTATCCGCACTCGCAGTGCGAACAGCAACAGCTAGAGACACCCCTTCCTCGCAGCGCACAAAAAATGACCCAGCGGCCAAATGCGGAAACACAAACGCGCTCCGTTTTTTTTTTTAATTTTTTTTCAGGAAAGGAGAGCAGTTTGCGCCGACCCTCCTGTGCTCCACCCTTGTCCCGTTTCTCCGCGCGCGGTAAAAAGTTACCTCCGAAGTAGCTCTGCGCAACTTTTTGGTAATCGTTCGGCGCTGCTCCTGGCCTCCTTCCAGCGGCTGCGCGCTCAATGGATCCGTCGGGGAATTCACAGGCTTTCTAGAATAAAGGAGGCTATGGTTCGGTGTATCCTTCGTAAGAGAGCGCGTTCGAATGGGACGCAAGACGAACCCACGTGCTCTCGCAGCAGTTCTGAGCTGCAGCACTGTGAAAGCTACGCTAATCTGGACAGCGTAGCTGCACATAGATGGCGCTGAGTTGGTTTTTCATGTTGGTACCTTGTCCCCATAAAGTCGGTCAAGTAAGAGAAAGTCCCTCTTCAAGGGACTTTATCTACTGGAAAAAGAGAGTGTCGAACCGAAATTTTTGTCGCTTCGGTTTGGGTTCGGGTTCATGGACTACAGTTCTGTACCGGTTCACTACCGAGGAGCAAAAATAACGGTTCGAACCGGTTTGAACCGCTAAACCGAAAATATATTTTTCGCGCTGTTTTAGCGACAGGCTCTTTTCAACCGTGAAACCAGACGCTTTATAGGTTTTCGTCATTCGTACAATCCACTTTTATATTCAAGTACCAAAAATAAGAAGTTGAATTAATTAATTTCGATGAAACAGAAAAAGAACCGCTAGATTAACATACAAAATATCGTGCTTATACAACTCAACATCAACTGTATTTGTTTACCTCAGTCGCATAAATTTTACTTGAATCGAAAGGTTAATAGTCTGGTAGGTCGCCTAAAATACCCGTGATTGGTACAACTTTGCGTCGCAGTATTAAAAGTTGAATCCTAGTTGTGATCTTGAACTTTCTGAAATATTTATTGTGCATAAAATCATGAAATGGGCACCCTTTCGCCATATATACCGTGAAATCTAGTTTACGAAATACGTTTCACAATATATATGATGAAGACGCAACTTAGCTAAAAGCAATAATATTTTCAAATTGTCAATAAAGTTTTCGAACAAGCCCTTGCAATCTACCTTTCATAGAAACACTGAGCGGCAATCACAACGCTCGTGTTTCTGGCCAACGTTGTTTGCATTCAGCACCGTGATGCATATCTAAAAGGAACGAGTACATCACCACGTCACCGAAAATTGTAACGCGGTACCGGTAACGCCGTTACTTGTAACGGGTTACCACCAGCACTGCCACATTCACATAATAGTTTCGTTCATCACATAAAAGATGCAATAACGGACTTCTGTATGTGTGAGAAGTTAAATAGGTGTCAGAAACACATAGTTATTTAAAGCAGCTTAAAAATCAGATAAAAACGCCAGAAAAGATTTGCGGAGCATAGTTCAGGTAATTTTGGGCTGCATATACTTATGATGTATATCTTTAAGGTGATCGGTCCTTAATTTTTATTCGAAAAACCTTCAGTCAGTAATTAAATATATTTTTATTTTCATCAATCAATTTGACTGTATGATGTTCACGTAACCGCTTGAGGCCGACACGGGAGCGCGATACTCGAAAACGCCAACTGATGAGTCTGAGGAAACGTGCTTTTCTGTTCGCTGATCGTGAAACATCGGGTTGTGGGGTACGCCAAAAAGAACTGTGTGCTCACAAAATAGTTGTGAAGCCTGAAGGTAAATACGTGAAACGTTTAGAAAGAGAAATAAGAAATGCTATTCTTCGAAACAATCCCCACACGACGCCCTTCTGCCTAAGTGAATACATGGCGATGCATGCAATGATATTCTTTTAATTAAATATATATAGAAAGGGCAAAGGATAGACAATATATTTCTAATATAAATCACATTTGGACCTCGGCTTGCTCGCGCTCGAAACTTTGCAAAATACTGTCTCGGGAAGAAAATGGTATATTCGGTTTCTCGTTTCCTTGGTTTGGGCCCTAATTGGGGTTGTGTGGATATTTAGACAGCGTCTAGTTGGTCAGCTATTTCAAAGTTGCGACGACTCACTCGCTGTAGATGCGAAATTTAGCCAGTGCAGTACAACCGCTAGCCTGAGGTCTTTAACGTGCACCACGCAGTTGTGGTACACGACCGCACGCCGCTACGATGCTCAAACAGATCGAAACGGGCAGGGGTGGGGATTGAAGCCAGGATTCCTGGGTTCTGCAGCGCGAGTTTTCTCTCCGCGTGCTCCGAGATAGTGTGCGCAACCCCCTCGGCCACCAATCCCCCTGTTTTGGGCCCTCAATTTGCAACTCTGTGCTTTATCATTCATGCGCGCTCTAGCAATTTATTATGCTGCCGCCTATCATTCATCGCGAGATTGATATATACTGCACAACTTTACAATTTGGACGTCCACATTTGATAGTGTTTAGAACATCGTAGTTCACAAGAAAACTGAACTGTTTAACTTGGTTTGCACGCGATGTCATCGCACTAGGTGCTGGTGGTCATTGCGATTTATTCTTGCTGAGAAAATCAAATCCGGTTGTGCAAAATGCACGCTGCAGAAGGTTCGCGCTCTGTGGAGACACAAATTATTCCTGCTTGGTGCAGCGTTGTGAGGAACGGCGCAAGCGTCTGGCACCACGAAATGCGCTTTCTGTCGGCAGTGTTTTTGCTAACAAAACAATTTCTGGTACCACGCTTTCTGGCCTGTGCCGAAAATACGAAGCAGAGGAACCTTTAGTTCATAGTATGTTTTTACATCCCTCCCCGTCGTGTTTTACAGCGGAGCTTTTAAGGGCTAGTTTCCCCAAGATCGTGTCCGCCAGCAAACAAATGTCGACACAACACTCTGGACAGCTACCACCAAATATGAGTGACGGCGGCAACCAGGCAACCGGCTTGCCGGGTACGTGGTTACCGCCGTCGCTCATTGATGGCGGCAAACTTTCCAACCTTTCCATTCTGGCTTGCCGACTTGCTGCCGGCCATTACTTAATTCATTCCCACCATAGTACAGCTTCGCTGGTCTTCCGTCTTCACCAGAGTGGAAAGGCTGAAAGTTTTCTTCTATCTTTTTTCGATGCTCTCCCAGATAATACTTATTATTCCTGAGGGACTCCCTCCTGCGTTTGGGCGTGTTAATCGGACGATTATATTTGTGTCATTTGTTAACAACAACCCTCAATTTATTTTTAGAGCGCAGCTCTTAGGCGCCCGTTTCCGGCTTGAGCGGCGTCCCGTCGGCGTCGCCGTCGCCGTCGGCGTAACCGCGAGGTGCATTATAGGTAAATTTTCCCGAAGGAACCCGAGGTCCTTCCGAAGGACCTCGGGTTCCTTCGGGACGACTTCGGGAGGACCTCGGCTTCCTTCGAGAGGACCACGGGTTCCTTCGGGACGACCTCGAGAAGACCTCGGGTTCCTTCCGGAGGACCTCGGGAGGACCCCGTGTTCCTTCGGGAGGACCTTGGGGAGGGGGGGGTCATGTGACCTCGGGGAGGGGGTCCCCTAGGTCACGTGACCCCCCGAGGTCCCCCGAGTACCCTCTGGAGGACCTCGGGTTCCTTCGGGAGGACCTCGGGAAGAGGGGGGTGTCGCGTGACCCCCTCCCCGAGGTCACGTGACCCCCCTCCCCCGAGGTCGCGTGACCTCAGGGATGGGGGGTCACGTGAGGACCTCCCGAGGTCCTTCTTTCGGGAGGACCTCGGGAGGACCTCGGAGGCTCGGGTTTTTCGGGAGGACGTCGGGTTCCTTCGGGAGGACTTTGGGGAGGGGGCACGTGACTCCCCCTGAGGTCACGTGACGCCCCCGAGGTCCCCCGAGTACCTCGGGAGGACCTCGGGTTCCTTCGGGAGGACCTCGGGGAGGGGGAGGTCACGTGACCCCCTCCCGAGGTCACGTGGCCCCCCACGAAGTCGTGTGACCCCCTCCCCGAGATCACGTGACCCCCAGGCCACGTGGCCTCCCCCCCCACGAGGTCACGTGACCCCCCCCCCGTGCCTTCCCCTCCTCTTCAAGAGCTGCGCTCTAATTCGGCGTTACAGGGAGTTGTATACGGCTTTCATTTTTTTTTCTTTTAATTTTGTATCAAAGATTGTGAGGTTAAAAAAAATACGGACGTGGTCAAAGTTTGGGGAAGAACTTGAGAACGACACTCCTGTGAGATTTAGAGCGGCCGCCAAAGTTCGGCTGTCCCTCTAAGGCCACTAAGATTTTTTTTAGTCTTCCTTACGTACAAACTTGTAGTTCTATTTAACGTCTGATTAATAAGTCACATTTAGTCATTTGAATGCTTCTATTCTTGGTGACAACCTTCTGACACAGTTCAGTACAAACGAACACGTGTTTGGGTGCCTCAATGATGTGTACATGTAAACAGAGTAGTGCAACAATTTTTGTACCCTTAGTAAATACCGCTGAGAGCTAATCCCTGCCGTTGATAACTTGCAAAAACACCCTTTACTTTTCCTTTTCTATCAATGGCAGACAAAGAAAAAATTGAAGAAAACAAAAAACTTTCCTCTGCCTAACTCGATATTAGAACAAGCGGCCACGTGATTTGACGCTAATTAAAGTATGCCGTCTGTGTTCATCATAGTCATGCGCTGGGCTGGCAAAAAATAAAGCTTGGGGTGAGCTTCAGGCATTGTGGGAGTTCGGCTTTATAGAACAAACAAATACTATATAGAACCTTGTTGCTTCTATCGATTAAGTACTCACGCCATCCATTAAGGATGATTGGTTCGCACGGATGAAATGGCGCGCTAATGGAAACACGGCAGGGCGTGTCTCAGATCGTTATAAGTGAGATGTGATTACAAACACACCATAGGGTTCGTAAACAGTAAGTTGGAGACACGCCATACGAATCGCAGAATCGCACCAGGTTCGCTTCAATCCGAATTTCATCTCGAAATAGAGAGGTCGCCATAATATTTTTGTGAACCGGAGAGTCCAGCCACCGAACGAAGAATCGTCTGTTTATTCGAACATCAGTGGACCTTTTCGCGTAATGCATTCCTCTCTGGCAACACTGATGACAGTTCTTCTTCTCCAGGCGCGGACGACCGGGCCCGAAGAATGTCCGTTCTGGAAGGGCATCGTGAATTCCCGTGGCTTTCAAAACCTGCTTACCCGCGCGTCCAGCTTGGCGTACCTGGACATTATGTTACCGCCAGCGTTTGGAGTGGAAGAAATCCGACTGCTGACCCAGCTTTTAAAGGTGCTACCAACTTCGCAAATAATCATCAGCGATTATAGGGACCTTTGCAACGTATTCAGCTGCCGCGCCTCCGCAAGCCGACACATTGCGCTGTACATATTTTGCAGAGGTAATGCGGCGTTAATTGCTTTGCTTCCCTTTCCGTACTGGGCGAATATAATCACAGAACCCAGCAACCTCCGCGAACTCAGCCTGGGTCCGGCCAATATGTTTCTTGAAGGGGAGGATAATTTAGAAAAGCTTCGGCGCGGGGCTGATTTTCACATTGTCGTGCATGATCAGGAGATACTGATGGCTGGACGTTACGAAGTTAGGTGCCTGAACTGCACACCAAATGACCAACGTGACTTTCCCGTTAGACTAACCAGAGACATACCTATTCGAGGACGAAGAATTACCATCGCGTGCTCGGAGCAAATGATTTGCAAAAGTCCATTGTTTCGCACGTTAACGGATACTTTGCTTCATTATAATTGTTCTATAGAAGTAAAACAAGTAGGTGTTATAGAAGACTCAAACTTTTACTTTCCGAAACACATGGTTGATCCAGAAACGATTTTTTATTTTCCATTTCCTTTTAATCAGGATTATCTATTTCCAACGATATCGACATTGTTTTATTTTGACAGAACCAGATTCGCAACGTATGTTCGAGCGCTGAAGCCTTTGCCGAAGGAAGCTGTCCTCTTCAAGCCGTTAGGCATCCTTGTCTGGGTGACTCTTTTAACCTGCTTCATTCTTTGCTCGCTGATCAGTTTCTTCGTCACCTACAGTGTCCGTCGGACTAATCCAGGTTATCCCTCGGTCGCGGCTCCTTTCGCGGTGTCCTTGGTGCAGCAAGCGTACACCGCCTTTTCGCAGGCTGATACATTTTACTCGTTAAGGATTCTTTTCGGGGTATGGTTTTTGATGGTAAATGTATTGGCCACAGGGTACAAAGGAGTTATCACATCCCTGTTATATAACGTACCGCTGGCCGGAGAACTTCTCCATTACGATTCCTGGGTCGACCTCAAAGAAAGAGCCTCTGGCGTTTGCCTCCTAAACTATCCAGAAGAAAGAGTCTTACATTTTGCTGAACACCGTGTGGCCACAAGCAATACTGAGGATGTCAAGATTTACGATTGCTCAAACAAACCAGGAAATCTCCGAGATAGAGATGAATTGCACACCTTGATCGTTTACAGGCCTGATTCAGAAAGTGCTGCGAGCCTCAAAGATGAGCTGTTTCGAATCGGCTTCGTTCAGACCGACGCGATCTTCTCACCCGTAATCACGGGACCTCAGATAAGATCGAATTCGCCCTACTTTAAATCGATAAACAACGTCCTCGGCCGTGCTTTCGAAGCCGGTCTGTTTGAACGAGCGCAAGTAATTGCGGATTTTAAAAGTAGGGTTAGGCTTGAATACAAATACGACCGGCCCTCAGAGACCGGAGACGTAGCACTGGAACTGAGTGACCTGCGGCCCTGCTTCGTCATCTGGGCGGTCGGAGTCGTCCTCAGCTTGCTCGCTTTCGCAGTTAGTCACGCGATTGCTCGCTTCCGCCCACCGCGCATTTGCATGACTCGGCATATTCTTCGTCAGACCTGATGATTATCAGGCGTTTGAGAAAGACCGCTAGAAACGGGACATCAATTTCCCCACAAAATTAGCGGGGAAACCACATTAGCTTATAGGCCTCGTAACGCCAGGTCACGTGACATCAATTTTCCCGCTAAATTCAACGGGGAAACTGAATAGCTTAAAAGTAACGTGATGTTAATTGATGTCACGACCTGACGTCACGTGGTCTAAACACCAATTCAGATTCCCCGCTAAATTTAACGGGAAGAGCACGGACGGACGGATAAACGGAGAAAATTTTGAGGTTGGGGGTCGCGATAAAAAGCATTTCATGCTTAAAAAATGCGTAAAATCATATCTTGCGCCTGTGTTCCCCTGCAGCCCAAGGTGCGCCAGTTATGAAGGACCACATTCAGTTGACTGTGCAATCTTCAAGGTCCTTCGCGTAGCTTCATCACGTACAAAGTGTATTCCTCCGGTGTCCCGCATAGCCTCCACGAGCAACGGATGCGAATCCTCCTTTCAGCGCAAGTTCCAAAGCTTACCGCAAGATGCATTAGCAAAGCTTTATGGAACACGGAAGGTCGCCACAAAAGGGCATGAATAACATCGGATACGCAAATTTAAAAAAAAGACCGTTGAAGACGACGAAGAAGGGCCCTGTTTTTTCCTTCACCTGCACAGAAAACCATCACAGCACCTGGTCAAAAAAAAAAAAACTAGTTGTGAACGATTTACAAAGAAACAGCTACAGAAATGCAAAATTACGCCGGAACCTGCAGGAGTCAGCAAAAAACACAAGCCGCAATTTGATAACTCTGCCAAAATAGGAATCATAACAGTAATATTTCAAGCCGATATTGGGAGATCTTTTATTTAGGAAGCTGCACAATGCCGTCCGGGAGAATTCTCTGCTTGGAAGAGCTTTTAGCGCTATAGGCAAAGTTCTTGAGGTCTGCGATGATTAGTTCACAACTTGAAAGTACATGTCCGATAGTGCTTCAGTTGGGCTGAAGAGGCTGCAAATCAAACTCGTAGAATTAGGGTCTGCTTCTTCGTCTTTTCCCGATTTCTGGACCTGGACAACACAAAGGTCGTTCTATCTCCGTTTGCAACGCCTGCACTTGTTCTACGGCTCCTAATATTTCACGTTTTAAAAGTGTTTAACTTTTATGCACATAGAGTGTTTGTTAGTTAGTGTAGAGTGTGTTTTCTTATACGTATCTTGTCTAAGAAGTGGCTGAATGTTTGTTTTACCCCACACTGTAGTTATTCATGTATTGCTACTAGGAAGTGTACCACATAGATGCACAAAACCGGTTTCCTTTTGTCATGTCGGCCAATTATGTTTTTTCTCCTTGTTTTTTCTTAAACTAAATTTAATTTGTACTCTGTAATGCATCAGACGTTTGTGTCGCAAGTGCTGCTTCTATATAATTAATGTAATTCTGTCAGCATTTTTTATACGGAGCAAAAGATATTTCCGTCTTCTGGCGCTATTCAATATCCGTGTTTGTCCTTCTACAGGTATTCCTATTTTTCTTATTTGAACTACAGCTTCGAATAATAAACGCTCAAGAAAAATGATACAACTTGTATTTCTTCCCCTCTTGTTACTGTTCAGAGCTTGAGTGCTCTAAGCGCGACGCGACAGCCGGGAAGACGAAGCAGACGAGCAGACGAGGGTGTCATCACGAACCCATAACTTTATTACCCGAGCGTGAAGTGGCGAAAGATCCCCGCGTGTCTCACGGCACGCGCTTATCTACATTCTCTCAATGCGCGCCTGGCGCCATCTCTTGGTCACCTCGAAAACAACATCAGGGTGGCGACCCCTACATCTCCCCCGGAGCTAGTTACTGCACTCTAGTTACACAGTTCAAAAGAAAGCGATGTTTACAAGTCCAACCGTCTTGGTGGCTTGATGGCACGTCCATAGCGTGATCTTGTGACACCTTGCGGGGAAGATGCACGATCCAGAGAGGGTGAAGAGCAGCCCGCAGTGGGCAACTCCCCAGGCTGACCTTCTTCTGGTGGTTGTCCTGGAGGCTCTTCGGCAGCAGGAAGCTCGACAGACTCCTCGCTGTAACGGTCGGCGAGAAGGGTACCAGGTGCCGGCGGTTTCGCTGCAGGATTCCCTTGGGAGTCTCTACGACGTACGACCGTGGTCGTTGGGCCGGGCTCAGGACGCGTGCTTGACAGCTGGCATCCGTGACCCAGACGCTGTCACCCGGCTTGAGAGGACCAAGAGAGCGAGCGTTGTGGCGGCGATTGAAGTCTCTCGCCTGCCGGACCTTGTTCCTGGAGTCCTGAGCTCGGAACCTCTCGTGGCTCGGCTGAACAGGTGAGAGTCGCTGCGGCAGAGCAGGAAGACGAGTCTGTAACCGCCGACCCATCAGCAACATGGCAGGAGAAACTCCTGCGACGCCCGGAGTGTCCCGGTAGGTGAGAAGCGCTAGGTACGGGTCTTCGGACTTGTACAAAAGATCCTTCACTGTGCGCACCATGCGCTCTACCGCGCCATTACTCTGCGGGTACCGAGGGCTACTGGTCTCATGCTCGAAACCGTATGACAGAGCAAAGTTTGCGAATTCCTGTGAAGCAAACTGCGGACCATTGTCTGTCCGTACAACGTCCGGTATCCCATGTCGGGAAAAGCAGCTCTTGATAGCCGCGATAACCGCTGAGGCTGACGTAGAGCTCAAGGAGACGACTTCCGGGAACCGAGAGTAATAGTCCACCACGAGAACATAATCACGGCCTTTCAGCTGAAACAAGTCAATGGCTAGGCGTTGCCATGGCCGATCTGGTGTAGGCGTCGACATCAAGGGTTCCGAGTGTACAACCCTTGTTTCCGCACACTTGTCACAGCCGGTGACCAAATGTTCGATGTGGCTGTTGCAGTTAGGCCACCAAACGCTTTCTCTGGCTCTCTCCTTACAGCGGCGAAGTCCTTGATGGCCGTCGTGCAGAAGGGCCAGGACGTTGCTACGCAGAGCAGCAGGAATAACGAGGCGGCAGTCCAGCAAAAGAAGGTCCTCGGAGACTGTCAACCTTCCTCTCTCTTCCAATACGGCACCAAGTTGGGAGGCAGCTTCCTCTTGTCTGGCCATCCTTCTTGGCAGTAGCGGACGACGAGAGAACATTCTCCGTCTTCAGCTTGACGTCGACGAACCTCTTCCAGCCGGTTAGCGAGGGGAGGCGGAAGACCTTTAAATATCTCGCTAGCGAAAATTTCGATGGAGAATACTGTCGAGGAAGACTGGACATCGCAAGGGGCACGTGAAAGCGTGTCCGCCGTGGCAAGAAGTCTACCAGGTACGTGCCGAACGTCGAACTGGTAGCGCATTAGCTTTATGCGCATTCGCTGAATTCGTGGTGGCAGCAGCTCCAGCTCCTTTTTCCCAGCAGGGCGACGAGAGGCAGGTGATCTGATTCCACGGTAAAACTAAGCCCACGCAGATACTGGTCAAACCGAAGAACAGCCCAGGTCACGGCCAGAGCTTCCTTTTCTGTCTGACTGTAGCGTGCTTCAGTCGGAGTCAAGGACCTTGAAGCGAAGGCCACAGCACGACGAGCTCCGGACGGCTGATCTTGCAGCAGTACCGCTCCCAGGCCGAATGAGCTTGCATCTGCGGACACTATCGTCGGATAGCGTGGATGATACTTTGCCATGCAGGTTTCTGAGCTCAGCATAGCCTTCAACCGCATGAACGCATCCTCTTGGCTTGCTCCCCAGGACCATGCGCTTGACTTGTTGAGGAGTGAACGGATGGGGGCAGTTACGTCCGAAAGGTGCGGCAGAAAGCGTCCTATGTGGTTAACCATCCCCAGTAGACGACGAACGCCTGCAACGTCCGTTGGCGGAGGTAGCTCCCGAATGGCGCGAAGCTTGTCGGGATCAGGCGAGATACCATCTCCATCGACGACGACTCCGAGGAACTTGACCGACGGAACCCGGAATTCGCACTTCTGGTCGTTGAGCTTGACCCCGGCTTGCTCAAGTCGGCGGAGTACGTCAGCTAGGCGTTGATCGTGCTGTTCAAGGTCTCGACCGTAAACAAGGACATCGTCGATCATATTCACGACGCCAGGCAACCCCTCCAGGACCCGTGACATTTGGCGTTGAAAATATTCGGGTGCAGACGCCAGACCAAACGGGAGACGACGGTAGCAGTAGCGACCAAACGGCGTGATGAACGTCGTTAATTCTTCGCTTGCGTCGCTGAGCTTGATTTGGTGGAAACTGGAGGTCGCGTCGAGTTTTGAAAAGACTTTGGCCTCGCCTAGCTGCCCCAGGATCTGGTCAACGGTCGGCAGGACGTATCGCTCTCGCTCGATGACTTGGTTTAACTTGGTCAGGTCGACGCACAGCCTGTAGCCACCAGACGACTTGGGGACGACGACAAGTCCGGAACACCATGCTGTCGGCTTGTCAACCCTTCTGATGACGCCTTGAGCTTCCATGGCATCAAGTTCTCTCTTGACGACGTCGAACAGCGGCAGAGGTATTCGTCTTGGAACGCTCAACGAGTACGGCTGAGCCCCTGACTTCAGACGAATGGTGTACTTGTCTTGGAGTTCGCCCAGTCCTTTAAAAATAGGGGCGTCAGAAGATGGAACACACCCGACACGAGCGTCGGAAGACTGGACACGTCCATCCGTTTTTCCGGACTCGGCGGAGGTGGTGTTCACAAACTTGACCACGCCGAGAGCTTCTATCGCAGGTAGCCCTAGAAGCGGTGTAGTTTGAGCCCGCATGACGTAAAGCTGTTGGACGGTGCGCTTGTCCTTCCACGCCAGAGTAGCTTGGAAAGTGCCCAAGACAGGCAGCGGCTGGTTCCCCGGGCCGATAAGCTCTCCTCTACTGCGTCGAGCTTGCGAGGAACGCCTGGATGCGACGGCGGAACGACGGTGACGTCTGCTCCCGAGTCCACCTTGAACCTTGTCACGTGGCCGTTGACGCTTACTTCGACATATCTTGCCCGTTGCGTACGAACAGAGCAGAGTTCGACGGAGCCCAACTTCTCCTTGCGCTTCTTCGCGCGGCAAACTTCTGCAAAATGACCTTGCTTTTTACAAAAATTGCAAGTTGCCTTCCGAGCTGGACAATCCTTGCGGTCATGCGCCGAACGCCCACAATTGCCACAAACTGCGTTGTCCAAACGCTGCTGCCGATTACGTGCGCGCGACGACGGAGCGGATGACGCAGTCTTTTTCTTCGTTGCGTCGATGTTCAAGGCCGCTGCAGCTTGCGCCGAACGAGAAGCGCGCTCCCTCTCAGCATCCTCGTGCTGGCGGGCTTGTAAAAGAGCTTCGTCAGCGGTGAGTCGTGTGGAACGGCACAGCTGGTCCGATAGCTTCTCGTCCAATAAGCCGACTACAAACTTGTCACGCACTAGGCGGTCTTCTATTTCGGGGCTGTTGTAGTTGCAGCGTCTGATTAGGGTTCGGAGCTCCGTGAAAAACGCGTCGACTGTTTCACCAGGTTGCTGAGTCCTGCGGTGAAATCTTCGGCTTTCGTAAATTTCGTTCGCCGGATGAACGAAGTGCTGGGTCAGCCTCTCCTTGACGGCGGCAAACGGTTGCGTCTCCGGGGTTGGCACGCCAAGCGAAGCTAGCACGGTGCGAGCTTGCGGACCCATGCAATAAAGCAACGTTCTTACTTGCGTTTCGTCGCTTGCAGAACGTAGACCGGTGGCAAAGGCGTAGTCCTCGTAGGTTTGAATCCACGTTGTCCATTCGCCTGGGCTTGTGAAGACGAACGGCGACGGCGGTTGAAGCCCCGTGGCCCCGAGGTGGACGCTCTTTTCTTCGTCCGGCATGGCGGTAGCGCTGACTACGAGCAGGGGGATCCCACTTCTGACACCATGTTCAGAGCTTGAGTGCTCTGAGCGCGACGCGACAGCCGGGAAGACGAAGCAGACGAGCAGACGAGGGTGTCATCACGAACCCATAACTTTATTACCCGAGCGTGAAGTGGCGAAAGATCCCCGCGTGTCTCACGGCACGCGCTTATCTACATTCTCTCAATGCGCGCCTGGCGCCATCTCTTGGTCACCTCGAAAACAACATCAGGGTGGCGACCCCTACAGTTACCCTCTCCTTCATGGTGTTAAAGGTGCCTTAAGGAGGTGTAGATAGCGCCTTGCATTGTTCAAGATTCGAAGTTAAAATGGTCCGGAACGGTTGGTAAGAACATTAACTTTTTATTTAGAGTTAAGATGTGGCCGAAGACGAGGAGAAGTCCTCGTAAACTGGTGCCGTTACGTTTTGAAGTCTCCGTGTGCAGTCTCTCTGGTGACCTTGCGCCGTATTCTCTTATACCCTCATGCACAGGCAGTGTTGTGCCCGTTACCGAAAAAAAGTAACGAAATAGAGTTTCTCGTTAGTTTGGTAAAAATTAACGCGTTATTGAGCTACGTTACTCTTTTACAAACGTAACGATATACTATTACCGTTACTTTTCAAAAATAACGAACGTTACTTGTACGTTACTTCTACGTTACTTTTGTGTTCGAGTACATATGTTTAACAGATGTGTGTTCGCTTACAAGCATGCCTTCGGCAGGGTTGTAAAGTATCTAGGTACAAGTAACTGGAAATCGGTATGTAGGTACTTTGGTTGTACCTGAGGTACAAACCTAGGTACTTTCATTTCTCTGTATCTGTATCTGTATCTTAGGTACATTTTCCAGTAACTTGTAACTAAGTGAAATTACTTTTTACGCGAACTTTTCTATTAACTTCGTCAAAATGATAGAAACTATAAATCTTGAAGTTGTGGAGATCTGGCTGCCCTCCCCCGCGCCGATCCTCCGGGCCCTAATTTCCGGCCTCCGAGATACGTCATGCCTCGGGGGAGCGGCGGTGACCTCGCGCAGTACAAGGTACAAGGTCCGGCTGGGCCGCTCCCTAAGCCAACTGACGTCACACGACTGGCTTCCCAAGACAAAGGACCCAAGGCTTTAAATGGGGAAGCCGGACAAAGGAAGGCTCTCTCTTGGACGGTGACGCTCTCTTGGACGGTGAAGCTCTCGGGCGGCGGGACACGAAGGATGGTGCAGCGGCGACAGAGGAGGACGCTGGCGCGGGAGTCGGCGGCAGACGGACGATAGCGCGGGGAAAGTGCGGGCGAGGCGTCGAGCTGTGGACTCGACTAACGGACCAGACGGCGACCCGGGACGACGACGTCCCCATGACGCGGTGTGGACGACTACCGCGGGGACTTGGAGAAGCTGCATGGCAGCGGACTTTGCCCCGGCCACGCTGATGACCGCTCCCGATCCCGAAACCCCCCCCCCAGGCAATGAGTGAGTGATTAAACCTTTTTGCCGAGAGCGAAGTTTTGCTGTGTCATATTCATCCGGGAACAGGGTCTGAAGGAATCGGAGTTAGAAGCCCGCATAAACTGGCGCTGCAACGTGGGACCTGATTTTTGATCAGGCAGGCATTTCGATTCCTAGCCTGTTTCCGGTTGAAATGGGGCATTGTTTCGCGCTCTTTTTGGAGGTCATCTTCGTGGCGGGAACGCCGCACGGAGTTTTGTTTCGGGCACGCCGCACGCAAGCCCTGACATGATCGCCTGCCTGACGAGTAGGCGCAGACCTTGACCGTTGTCTTTAGTGATTAACCCTTTTTCCCAGCCTGTCAGGAATTTACTCATCCCCGTTACGAGAGGCGCCTTGAGTATTTGCTGTTAAGCGCACCGTTGGATGCAAGCAGGTCGATCCTGTTGCGCAAGAGCGCTGTGTGCGTCGAAATCAGCGCACCTCTCGAGGCCTGTAGCGTCGGGCGTCACTCCACCTACGCCTCCGGCCGTCCGCGTCTGCTGGGAAAGATGCCAGCTCACGGTTTCGGGGATGTGACGCGCCTAACCGTCTTTGCTCGCGTATCGATGTAATGTTTGGGAACGCTTGTTACCGATCGGACGCATTAGAGAGACATCGCTCTGGGTGGAGAACGCTCCCATTGCGGATGGCGGTTGCACGGACTGTGTTTGGAAATTATGGCCGAATTGAATTTTGTCTGGGAGGAGACTAGCGTCTCGGTTTGACCGCATGCTAGCTCCCACTTGGCCTTGCTTGAGCTGTCAGCGCGGTTTTGAGCTTCGTTAGTTGACAGCGTTTTAAGGTACGGTATGCGTTCTTGTGGTTCCGATCAAGATCGCTTTGAACGAGTACCTTGTGGCCAGAGGCTACATTTGGGGGCTAAGCCCACTAAATCGTGCCGGATACGCGATGCCTGGTGCGCAGACATCGGAATCCAGAAAACCACCGAGTTTCCGTTTCCACTTTATCAGTGGCTGTGCGTCTGTAATGCTCCGAGGAGTCCAGTTTGACGCAATGGGCATGACCCGTGCGTATCTATCTGGTTGCAGAGTCGTGAGGTTGATCCCGTTTAATTGTGCGCACAGTTGGTTCCGGATCCTCACACCGCTATATCGATGGTTGAGCCTCGCGGCGGGAGTTACTCTTTAATTTCGTTTTCTCCGTCTCCGGAGGGGCGGCGGCTAGCGCGCGCTTTGCGCTGCCGCCGGATACGGTACGGCTCTCGGCCGTACTTTGGTTCGCGTTAGGACGCGAGGGCGTAGAGAGCGTGATTGGCCGTTCAGAGACCTGGATTAGTGATAAATTATAAATTTTGGGGAGAAAAGACAGCTAGGTGGGGAAAGAGCTGTGCTCGTGCAGTGAAGAGCTGCACGAGGGGAGTGGCGGTCTTGCGAGGATGTGACGAGTTGTTCATAGTTTTATCCTGTACAGATGCGCGGTTGGCCCGGGAAAACGTACGGTTCACGTCGGCGGGTACGAGCCCGGGAAGCCTAGAAATTATGGCAGCGGCATGGCCGTCAGCGGCCTATAACTGTTGTGCGTGGGGTCAGCCCGTCGCTGTACAAACTGCAGCCTTTGCATGAATGGATAGCGGGTGTTGGAATCCTGCGGTAAATGCGGTAGACACTTAGACGCTGCGGAAACTGTTTATGCAGAGCAAATATAGTTTATTAGCTCGTCCATTTCCAAGACCGGCCGGTTAGATTATTTGGCATTTCGGTATCGCGCTCGTTGCGCGGAAGTTGAAAGGTGCGCGTGTGGGATACTTACATTGTTCGAACCCTGCCTGTCTTTACAGTCGCAAGAAGACTTTTCAGTTTTGCGGCGTGTTGACTTGGTTGGGGGCGAGCTTTGTGTGTAACCTAATGCGTTTGTATGTGGACACGTTGCTCGGGTCGAGAACGTCGAACAGTCGCGAGACGCGTTGACGGCGTACTTTTATTGCTCGATCCCGGCGGGCCTTGACATCAGCTGGAAGACTTTTTAGTTATGCGGTGTCGGGGTTTGGCCGGGGAGAACTCTAACGTGCGTCGATGCGCTTATCGCGGC
This sequence comes from Ixodes ricinus, assembly GCA_037355805.1. NCBI lineage: Eukaryota > Metazoa > Arthropoda > Arachnida > Ixodida > Ixodidae > Ixodes > Ixodes ricinus. The sequence goes on along the minus strand of JAZHYW010001699.1, from coordinate 673 downwards.
TGTCGAGCCCGTGCGGGGTTCGGTGCGGACCGCCGTTACGCGCTCGTCGCTCCTGTTGGGAGGTCACCTCCGTGCAGTGAAGCGGTAACGTCTGGTACATGCCCAGACGTTACGGACATAGCCGTGTAAATAGGCTGTCCGATTAGATCTGCTGTTCGCACGATCTAGATACTGTTACCTTTGTACTGGTGCAAGTGGCGGGTACCACGGAACAACAGCCTCTCAGTAAGGCGATTATCCCTTCTGATGAAGGCGTGCTGCGTAGCTTGGCTGTAGCTCGGGTGTCGCGAACGCCGAGTGCGTGAGTGCCTGTCTTGGATAATTTCAGCTGTTGGCAGCGTGTTTTTTCTGCAGTTATTTCGAGTCGCATTTCGCGAATGGGCAGGATTTTTGGCCGTTTCTGCTTTACGGGAGGTTATTGTTAGTTTCTGAGGTTTTGTGCGTTCTTCGCGAGTGTGTTGGAGATTAATATGGTTGTCAGAGGTGTGCGGTTCCGACGCTCTGGTAGATTGTTCTCTGTTTTAAAAGAATGCGGTTGAGTTTTACAGGAACAAACGTTGTATAGTGGGCGTGTACGGTTTGAGTATATAGAGAGTGCTTATACTTTTAGTTGAGGAATAGTTTCCTCTTACGTACCTCTCGAACGTGCAGAGTGACGTTCTTGATGATTGCC
>JAZHYW010001697.1:0-34278 GCA_037355805.1 Ixodes ricinus | reverse complement strand
AAAGCGAATGAAGTGGAATGAAAGTGAATGGAGAGGAATTAAAGTTAATTAAGGGAGGTAGGAGTAATTAATGGGAATCAAGGACTATAAAGCGAATAATGTCAAAAAGTACATGAGAAAAGAGAACGTGAAACACAGTAAATCATGTGTCTGTCTTTTATGCATGGGCGCTTGGCCATTCACCTTCAAGTCGTCTTATTGATAATATAAGAGACCCTGTGAATTTTGTGAGGCGGTTCTTTATCTTGATGCACCACTAAGCCGCTCTGCTCTATAACCCAAAGCATTTAAGATATTCTCAACACTGCACTCGTCACTTAAAAATGTGGTTTTCTAGTACCACCGAGCACACTTTGTTTGATTTCTTTGAAAGACGGAAAGTGGTCGGTGCGGTTTAAACAGTTGAACCGCATATAATCATATTACTTTAACTAAGACACCGCTATAGAGTATTCTTGCGCAAGCTTGTTTTCTTATTTATTCAGTCCAGGGTCCAGAAGACTCCTGGCGGCATTATTTTCTTCTTATAAAGGAGGTATACTTCTTCGCAATATTTGGTATAGTTCGCACGCGTCGCCATATTCTTAACTATGTCCTCACCCCGGTCATGCACTACTGCTGTATTACCCAAGCATCAAGGAAAAATGCAGGGATTGGTGTTCAACTTGCCGCACGTGCTGGCGTCAGCAGTAGCAACTTTTCTAAAGCAAACACCTAAAACAAATGGCATCTTGCACGTGCGATTCGTCAACGCTTTATTTTGGTTATTTACTTTGAATCTTTTTATACAGAAAAGGCGTGCGCGTGTGGCGCGTGGAACACCAATCCCTGCATTTTCCTTGATGCTTGGGTAATATAGCAAATAGTCTATAGCTTTCTCAACAAGTCCAGTGAGTTTTTACGTGCTTGGTTGTTGTCGTAATTGTACCTCAGATGGTAGAACACAGCTAATCGCACCTCGTGAAGACAACCCGAAACCGTAGAGCATTCCGTCTGGGCGTTACCGACGTACGAGAACCACAGAAAGGAACTAATGGATAACTTCGGAAAGGTTGACATCAACACCAGCACAACGTAGACTCACGTTCTCGAGAAGTGCATGAACCAATAGACCGCGGCATTCTAACCGATGCTTGGCACTGATGGATGCGGCGAGACTATCGTCTAGACTTTAGGAAACAAAATGACAACCTAATCACTGCATATTGCAACATGGTGAACGTCCGCCCTAGTTGCTCTACGCGTCCCGCCTGAGAAACCATGTACTGTCGTCAGCCTCTTTTTTTTTTTCCTCCTCCTGCAGCAATATGTTTTACGATTCCTCCTCTCCGCTTCAAGACGGAAAAATTCACGTCGCTTTAGGTAGACGACTATTTAGTCATACGCTTTACGTTTCTCGCCATTTCTTAAAGTTTAATTACACTTTATTACAAGATAAACAACAACCTGCACGCGAGCACTTAAGAAAATGATTTCCAGGAAACAATTTATCGTGTGATGCGGCTAAAGAGAACTTATATTTTTGCGCAGAACAGCACGAATGCACGAATGCTGGCGACGTCATTGTCAAAAATAGTTTCGAGGGCGACCACGGGAATCAAATTTTCCTGTGGCCAGGCGAGCAGAAAACACCATCTAAGAAATATTTCATATTTTCATTTCTTTAGGTGACACCATTGTCATGCTCATCGCCTTTGCTGAATTGGCTATAAAGGACGACAACTGCAGTAAGAACGCCGTTTCATGGCAAAAGATTCATGACAGTGTTTTCTTTTCAATAATACTTTCATTCTTTTGTCCCCCTTCCCCCAGTACAAAGTAGCAAGTCCTGACTACCCTCTCAGGTTAACCTTATTGTCATTGTTTTCCGCTCTCTCTGTTTCCAAACTCGTAATATAGCTATCGAGGAGGGTTACTCGCTTCGGCCTGCCTTAGTAGATAGGCAGTACACATACGCGTAAAACGAAACAAGTTTAAAATGTACATAATATTGCTACGAGCGCAGCTGTCCAAGCAGGCAGCGCGCTCGTTACTTAACGGTTATCGCGCTTACCTTTCACGCAGAAAGCCAGTGTCTCGATTCCAGTCAGGGGACTGTGCTTTTATTTATTCTTTCAACTTGGTCTTTCCCGTTCATCTCGAAGAGAACATTCTCGTCTGATCGAGTTCCGAATGTCCTACGCACCGAAAGCCCTACGCCGAATGATCCAGAAAACCCATCGAGGGTACATACGTGGGACCCTTGCATGGCGCGGAGTCAGCTTCGCCTCAGCTGCTCGATCTCGCATGCTTCGACGCCCGCGACGCCTCTCTTTGTTATCTTTCTTTCCCTCTTTATTTCGTACAATGTTCGGCCCATTAAACGTTCAGTTTACTCACTTATTATCGCTGCCTCAACACTTGTCATTCGTGACAATATTCACGGACTGATTTCTCCTTACCAACCTTGAGCACTTCACACATGGCAATCATCATTGGTTTGAGCATGATCGAGAGGTCGCGCACTGAGAACGTTGGGCCTTTTGATAACGCTGCAGGCGATGCTAGTTTTTATTTTGATATCGCGAAGTTGTTGCAGAAGAAATTAGCGTCCTACACATAGGAAACCTGTAGGGACGTAGAGCGTGATTCTTTCTAGGTTTGTATCTTTGTATGACAACACAATAAGGGACTGACAAAGGACACCAATTTAAAGTGAACGTCTTAAATCTTCAGCCATATTACTTATTATGTCAGTACCAGTACTGTACAATTAAGCTCATTCAGAAATGACCATCTGGGCAAATGTACAGCGAAGCACTCACAAACCAGCATCTGGGCAGGAACGGGCCTCACAAATACTGTATTCTATTTAATACTTATATTTTATAATGACCAGCGTCCCTTGCAAGACAATTTAATATTAATACATAAAAAATATTTCTGCAAAATTCAAATTTACACTTGCTGGATTTTAAAATATTGCGCCAAATAAAAATAATGTAAAACAATTATACATTTTTAGTTTTTTCCTGCGTTATATTTTCACTTAGTTAAACAAAACAAGTCCCGAAATATTCCGTCCCTCTCATATTTATACACGATATATAATATTTATTTTGTGTTTGTGTTTGTATCTCACAAGCACCGCATAGGGGCAAACATGAAAATATTGAAAAATACGAAGGTACTTTAAAAAGACTGAAAAATGTAGCCAAATAATTAATTTTCGCATGATTAATAGATGTCGCTACGGATCTACCATACCGACAGATCCTGTGTGCAGACGTTCTTGCTTTAAGCTTTTACAGCTTCAGCTGTTAACCTCACAATCTCCGAAGATCGTTGTCGAATACGCCGAATACACTCCTCTCTCCACGCCTCAAAATTGGGATTAGAGATTACACATGTAATGTATCGTTTACATTAGTATAACGCCTCTTCGCATATTTTATAATACAATTATGGCTAAATCGCGCGCAGGTTTTAGCGTGTCTTTCAATGTATCACATGCCCGCTCTATTTGTATCTTGCATTTCACCAAAGTTGTGATGAATTATTAACCATCATAACTAAAATCTTTATGGGGATTACAAAATCAAGCTCTGTTAATTAACTTTTTAACATGACAAAAATGCTTGCCTTCACGACCTTTGACCAAATGGTGGAAAGCGATTCGATGAAACGGCGTTCGGTGAAGAGTGTGGCAAGCGGGCAACAATCTTCGCGTTGACGTCGGTGATGACGTTCAGGGCCGCGCCACGGGAACGAGCGCGAGGTCCCGATTAGCTCGACATCAGTCGAAGACTGGATGCTGAGCTTAAAGCTGTGTTTTTATATGTATTACCTGTCTTGTCCTTTTTCGGAGGTGGTCAGTATGCACCGATCCCCACAAATTTCACCTCATTGAATCGAACGACCTCCGATTCAATGTCTGGTAACCATGGAGGAGCGTGTAAATTTGGCAGTGTAAATTTGTATGAATTAAAATTAGTTTCATGCTGCCTGAGTCCGCAGAAAGTGGCAGGAGGGGTAGAAAGTTGGCGTTGCATGCTTTCGCAGATAATATACGCCGTTTCATACATAGCGTGCAACGCTGGCAAAGATACTGAAGTAGTGCGCATGAAAGAATACAAACAATGCGTTACCCAGGCGTTTCGTGCTCTGTGGTACAAGCTGCTGCTCTCGCAGTACCGACGTCTCGGTGGCGGTGGTTCAAATCCACTTAACGCGATTTTTTTCAGTATTTGTTCCGTAGACGTATTGTTCCGCAGGATTGTTCGCATTGCGGAAGTGCATATTTCAGTTCCCTTTTCTTCTTGCTTTTTATTTATAAGTCACCAAGAGGCAACATTTCTACCATCTGCTCTGCCGCTTTGCAAGTGTTATTGGCCTTCAGCACAGTCATATTTTTGTTTCGTGCAGCGGGGAATGAGGAATTGCATTGATAGCAGCATTGTCTCAAAGTTAATAATAAGACTTTATTGGACAATAGTTGTGGCCTGTACGGTTTATTCTGGGGTAGCTGTTTTCATTTGTGTCCACACCTTTCTTCTTCTGATGCTTTATTACATACCGCAAACATATTTCCTTACACAAGTTACTGCTGCGAGGTCTGGGCAAATTTGATTCTCGTGTCTTGATGTTGTAAACATATTGGAAAGCTGGCATAGTTTGTTAGAGGTATGCTCCCATTTGAGGCTTCATTTTATAGCTCCCCTCGCATCATTGTAGAAAAGAATGTAAACAATCAATAAAGAAAAAATCATGCTAAAATACTTTGGCATCGAGTGTGAACTTGTCATGCTTGATGTTCTGCGTGCTTTACACTTTCACGTTTGCGAGGTCTTCGCTTCGGGGACGCCACCTTGCCAGAGACACTGCGCCTTGTACTTCGCGACAGTACGGGCGCACACTCCGGTGTTGTTACTGACTGTCTCCAGGACTTCACATATCGACTTCTCAGGGAAACGCGTTCTTGCACTCGCGTACATGTTGGTGATCACCTGCTTGCACTCTTTCGAGGTCTTAGCACAACGGATCTTCGAAAATGTCCGAGCAGGAGAGGTACTTGAGCTTGCTGCGTAATATACCATGTTCTCAAAACCGGCGAGGCAGGAGCAGCCGCACAACCCGAAAACCCGCAGCGGCTGCCGCACGTGCGAAAACAGAAAACAATTTAAAGTCGTTTACCTTTATATCTTCTTTTTTATTAAAAACAATTCGTGTTCCGTCAAAATCCTAACGCCCCTATCAGTTATTAGCTCCGAAAATTCACATTTTGGACTTTTTTGTTTATTTGCAGGGGACGCACTATTCTATGGGGCGAACGTAGGCACGGTCGGCAGTGCAAACCGGTGCGCTAGCTTTGACTGCGTTGCACGCTATGTATAGTAAACATGGTATAGTTACATTATGCCTGCTATGCCTGCTCGTCAACATTTGTTTATGTTAGTTTCCTCCAGCTTCGTCAATCAACGGGCTTTCACCGTTTGAAACGTCTTGTGTTTCGGAATTTATATCTACTTTGCCATACCGTATTAGGATCTTCAATTATATACGAGCGATACAAGCGAATTAGAAACAATTAAAAAAAACGGCGAAGAACAAGCAAACAATGCGACGACTTTGGATTGGAGCATTTTGTCCAAGTTAGCACTTGGGACCATCCTTTCCGGGACAATTTTGTCTGGGACCATACTGTCCGGAACCATTATACGGCGGCAGCCGTATACATTCCTTTATTTTGAGTGGTGGGCAGAGTGTGATCGTGCGATGCTGTGATCGCACGATCACAGGATCCTGTGATCGTGTCACCGTGTGTCCCTGCGTTCGTGTGACCCTGAACTTCGACGCTTGACCTTCTTCCTACCTGACTCCTCCCCTTACTTGCATCTTTCATCTCACTTCATCCCCGTCCCACATCTCCTCCGTGCTATTCCTCCCCGTCCCCCTCATCTCTTCCTCGTATGATCGGTAAAAACCTCTGTACATATTTGGGGGAGACACGCCGTACTACTCAGCCGACCATGAACGCTGGGTTTGGTGAATCGTTTCTGGGACAAACCATGTGCTGTTAAAGCGGCTCACTAAAACTCACTGCTCAAGATGTAGCGAAGCGAAAGTACAATGACAAGCGTGGTAGCTGAGCTAGTTTGTGATCACTGAACGCATTGAGGTAAAAGGGTGCAAACTTAAAAACAGGAAGAAAAGGACAGGGAGATTGCTAACTCGCAACTACTGATTTTAATATAGGAAATAATGACAAAAAAAGGAACGGCTTTCAACACTTTCGCTTCTGCATCCATCACCCTGCCCCCTGATAGCTGACACCATTTGCGCGTGCAGGGGCCCCAATGTCAATGGTAGGAAATCTATTTGCTTGCTCTACAACTTAACTTGTAATTCACTGGTGCAATCTGTGCCCCTTCCTCTACACCCCCCCCCCCAATGTAGATGCAGTGTGCCTGGATTACATCCCAAGATACTTTGTCCTTGTGCCTTCACTAAGATGGTTGTTACCCTGAAGCACGATTGGCAGAGGCATCCCCTACAGTGGATTGGAAGGCGTCTTCCGACTGCAGCTCCCACAGAGAAGTTGTGCTCACTGTGCCCATCTATCATTCACACACCGTCCCACTTGTACAAAGTCGCTACTGTCGCAGGTGAGCGGGATCTCGTACACAACTTCTAAAGTGCACGCATATACGCCTTACCATGCATTTGTATAGACTTTTGTCTTGCATTTCCTTTTCACTTTCAGTCTAGGCAAAATTTTGCTGATTGCTGAAAAACAAAACACTGAGACTCCAAAGCACTTTCCAAAGTTTTAGAGCTCAGCTCTTAGGCGCCCCTTTCCGGATTGAGCGGCGTCGCCGTCGTGGTCGGCGTAACCACGCATTGCGTTATGGGATGTTTCCCATAACGACGTCACACGTGACGTCACGTGCGACGAAACGAGGGTCACGAGGGACACAAGTGATGTCACGAGGGTGACGTCTCACGTCACGAGTTTCACGAGTGGCGTCACGAGAGTCACGAGGGTCACTCGTGAGATAACTCGTGACGGAGACAGAGGAGGGGAGGAGGAGGAGGGAAGAGAAGGAGGAGAAGGAGGAGATAAGGAGGACGGGGAGGAAAGAGGAGGAGAGGAGTAGGAGGATAAGGAGGAGGAGGAGGAGGAGGAGGAGAGGAGGGAGAATGCGGGCAAGTGGAGGAGGAGGAAAGGAGGAGTAGGATGGAAGAGAAGATAAGGGGGAGTATGAGGGCAGGAGGTGGGAAGGAGGAGTAGTAGGGAGGAGGGAGGAAACAATGAGGTGGAGGATGAGGGCAGGAGGAGGAGGTGGGAAGGAGGATGGGAGGACAGGGAGAGGTGGAGGAAGGAGAAAAGGAGAGGAGGAGAAAGAAGAGGTAGGAGGAGGAGACGAGGAGGTTTGGGAGGAGGATGAGGGAGGACGGAGGAGGGGGTAGAGGTGGAGGAGGAGGAGGAAATGAGGGTGTGAAGGAGAGGAGGAGAAAGCAGGAAGAGCATATGAGTATGAGCGGAGGAGGAGGAGGAGAGAAGGAGGAGGGGAAGAGGAGGGGCGGAGGGGTAGAGGAGAGGACGAGGAGAAGAAGGCGAGATGCCAGCTACCCGATGTGCCGGCTAGTGCTCTCACCATTCGTAAATCGCAGGGAGGAACGTATGAAAACGTGGTGTACACGCTAGCACTAGTGGCCACCTACATGGGTACAGGTCTGTGCTGTACCCATCGATCTCTGTGGCACGTCAGACGAAATTGGTATATTGTGTGCTGCCGAGGACAACAACAGCTTGCTCGTGGTAGCTCTGTATCTCTCGCCTACAGCACTCTACCAAATATTTTGCGCAAGAGCAAAGAACTTCATGCCAGTCATGCAGAAAAAAATCCCATTGGACCCGAGGGACGTTCACTCGCTGTTCTGCTGTGTCACCTCGGGGAATCACGCTCTAGACAAATGCTGAGGAAATCAAAAGTGCCGAGCAGTCTTCGACAGATCCGAGAGCAAGTAGGATGACATCGAGAGAATCACTTGCCTCGTCGTAGTGTTCACTCTAACGCTGTCTCGTTCTGCCGCCTTGCTTCTGCTGTCCTGTTTTCTGGCACAGGCAGAACTTAGACAGAGTACAGCTTCTAGATGTGAGAATTATAATTTCGTTTCAACGGAGCAAAAGGTAAGCGAGAATACCACAATAGATATCTTTCCCAGATTGTTTAGCACGGTATATCGCAAAATCGAAATACCTCAAGAGAAGAGGAGGAGGAGAGGAAAGGTGGGAAGGAGGAGCAGAAGAGGAGGGGGTGCGGTTATGTTAGTTATAGCAGAAGGCCGGATTAGGCTTTCTTCCAACATACAATTTCCAGAGCCGTCTCACTTAAGCACATGTGTGCTTGTGTGCGAGAACGGGCAGTCCAATTGTACAAGTGCTCCCCTCCCCCCAACGCATTACTACAGAAAAAAAAAAAGAAGGGAAACAACAAGAATAAAACAAAAAAAAATTGCAAGAATCCGTGATGTGTTGTGCTGTGGCCTGATAATCATTAACACTTCGCGGATTGAACTTTGCGTCGCACAAATATATCCGTTGCATTCATCCCGCGTAAAAAGAAGAAACACCGCATGCAGCAGTAGCGAAAACCAAAAACGACAAGTAACGCTCAACAAGGAAAATTCCTATCCCAGCGAAAAGAATCATGAAAAATATATAAATATATAAAAAGATACCGTAGATATTGCTCGTGAATCAGCCAGATACTAAGCCGATAATGAAACGCAAGCGCAACAAGAAGATATTCGAAACTAAATGTTCAACAGCAAAGTCATTAAAACAAAAACCAACACAAGCAGGGCCATGAATCGGTAATGAGCAAAGAAGCGACAAAAATTGCTTGTCATGAGTGACGAGACGAGATCATGGATAAAATATAAGGGCACCGTTCCAAATTCAAATCGACCTGCTTTGACACCATTTCAATATTTCTTTTTTACTGTACGTAACGACTGCATTTCCTGCAAATTGCCAGGAAGTTGATTAAAGAGATTCGGAACATAATAGTTTCTTGATCGTGTTCCATAATTCGTATATACTCTAGGAATATTATATTTCTCGGTCCTCCTAAGCTGTTTTTGTCCGGTTGACTTTGTCTTGTAATCAGTCGTGAAGTAGTTTGACGTGATGATTGTATAGTGCCTCAGATTGCCTATCGCCAGAAGATTAAGTTTGGTAAGCTGTTCTTCGAATGGGATGTGCTCGAGCCGGGTTCCATAAGTGACGTTCTTTATCATTCTTTTTATCATGTTATCAATTTTTTGCTTTTTGGTGTTCGAACAGAATGCGTAGATGGTTATTCCATACCTCAATTTTGATTCAGCTAACATTTGGTAAACTGTTCTTCTTAATGTGATGTCCGCGTGACTACGAAGTCTGTATAAGTAAGATGAAATCATCCTTAACTGCTTTATTAGGTTATCTGTATGCAAATTCCAGGATAAATGTTCGTCAAAGTAAATTCCTAGGTACTTAGTTGCTGTTGCGTATGCTAGTGGTGAACAGCAACAATTCCTGCATTCCGCTGAATGTAAAAAGATGGGTTCTGTGAGGTGAATACGCTTTTGATGGGTTCTGAAGCACATTAAACTAGTCTTATTTTCATTTACAAAAATAAAGTTCTTTACAGACCAGCTCATTATTTGTTTGATGTCCTCTTGTAAAGCGGACGCCGCAGTACTATAATTTTCGTTTGCTAGAATTAAAGCGGTATCGTCTGCATATTGATATATATTTGATATTAAAGGCAAAGAAGCGAGGTCATTCATGTATATATTAAATAGCATGGGGCCTAATACCGATCCTTGGGGTACACCGCAGGTGAGGTTGATGGTATCACTTATACTATTGCTAATTCTTACTTTTTGTGTTCGGCTGGTAAAGTAATTTTTAAAAAATCTAAGGAACGGTCCTCGGAATCCCAGACTTTCTAGTTTATCTAGTAGAATGTCATGGTCTATCGTATCGAATGCTTTAGTTAAGTCTAAAAATAAGGCAAGTACAATTTGATTTTTGTCTATCTTCTCATTAAGAAGGAGAGAAGGAGGAGAGGAGGAGGAAGAGAGTACGGATCAAAAGGAGGGGCGTATCCTCCTCTCCGTACCTTCTCCTTCTGTCCCTCAAGAGCGGGAAATTTACCAAATATATTCCGCTAAATGCCAGGAGAGCAGGAGAGGAAAGTACCAGAGAAAGGTATGCCCCTCCTCCTCCTCCTCCGTACTGTTCCCTCCTCTTCCTCAAGAGCTGCGCCCTAATTCGGCATTAAGGGGAAGTGTCAACGCATGCCATTTGTTTTTATTATTCATATTTTTCAGTTAGGAAGCACCCTGTCCGTGTACAGGATCCCCACCGGTCTCTTTGTTTTCCTTTCTACGTTTTGTGGCCTGAACGCTCTGCCCTCCTTCACAGGGTGCATGCCACATCTGACATCGGACTTAGGGACACCGTGAGTTTTTGAGCTTATCTGCCTGAATTCCAAAGGTGTTTCGCAGTGTGTGAAAGCACTACGTTTTTAGTGCGGAGCCCAGACACAATAGATCATTGCACTTCTATATAAGTTTTGAATGGCCGACTTGTAGTCCAGTACACATTTTTTTATTTTAAGAATCCTTTTCGGGTTTTCTGTCTTGAGGAAGTGTAGAACGTGTTGAGAACGGGCTGGTGGATGTGATGTGGGAACTATTGTGCCCCCTATATCCCTATCTGAGCCTAGCTTCAAGGTGGCCATGGGAATCGTCGTTACCAATGGCGGCGGCCACCCGGATATTAGTAATGGAGGCCGTATTTCCCGAAAGGGACGGCTCCTCCTAGCCCACGTAGTGTGGATGTGCCGGCAGCGCACCTTGGGAGTGACTGTGGACGCGACCCGTTTTCGGGTGATCTTCTACCGGCCTCCCTGGGCGCGTGTATTTCCACAGGCCATATAAGCCGGCCAAAACCTGTGGCCGGGGCTCTTGGAAGGGTGAGCTACGCTCGACTGAGCATTCATTGTTGTTTTCCCTTTCCGTTATCCTGTTAGTAACGGCAGCGTGGACACCTCCAGGCGATCTTGCCAATTAAGCCAGCGCGAACCTTTTTCCCATTTTTCTGTACCACCTCCGGGCAAAGCGTCTCCCGCAAGCCAACTAAGCACGTTGTACGGTATCCCTGTGTGTCGTGTGGTCCCCCGTCCACCGGAGCCTAACGGCAGTCAACGGACGGACCCGGCCGTAGCCCACCAGAGCACCGAACTACAGCAGTGGGTGTTGCCTCGCAGCGATTAGCAAGGTAAGTCGAAACCCACATTTTGATACCGGCGAGTTGCGGAGTGGGAATTTGCCTCACTGAGGACTTTGGGGTAAACTAGAAGCCCACAGTGTAAACCTTTAGTGCAGATGTCGAGGGTCTCTTCTCTTTGCCACACGACCATCTGCTAGTCTTGCTTTTTTATATTTTAATCCTTTTGCCATATATGTCGCGCATCATATGAGCGTTTCAACTGCATTATTTTCTGCAACCATGCAGAAGCACGTCGCAGGATGGGGAAAACAGCTCAGAAAACATGAACTACGAAGAGGAACAAACCCGAAAGGACAATGCCTGTCGTGTTTGGTCCTCTTCGTAGTCCGTGTTTCCTGAGCTGTTTTCTCCATTAGTATAACGTCAACTAAGTGGCCCAGTTTACCACCTTATTACACGTCGCAGGTGCAATCCAGACAGGATCTACCGGTGTACAACTGCACAAGTGGCGCCATCAACAAGATCTTGTGCGGCGAAGTTGCAGTCATTACTACCAAGCTACAGCATGGGGCGAAAGCATACACCAGAAACCCCCTTCGGTCGTCCAGCAATGGACATGACAATGAGTCCGTTTTACCAAGCCGTCGCCGTCTTTCTCTTCAACTATATTCCGGCCCTGCTCTCTGACCTCGTGCAACGAAGAAAAAACACAAAATAAGAGGTTCGCATTCTATTCATTTCGCATTTTTTTATATTTTTACTTAAGTGTCTGTTTCTTACAATGATACAAATTTTAAACACCTCTCTGTTTCGGGTTTGTTGCGTCCATATACATTCCTTGCATTGTGTAATATGCAATATAGTTCACGAAAAACATGAACTGATGTTTTTCGGCCATTGTAAATAAACTATGCATAGTAGAAAGCTCAAACTACGTGAGAATGTGGCGCTAGAGGAAGGGGACGTTGCGGAAAAGTTTGGGAACGTGACGTTGCCTGGATCAAAAGATAATTCAGAAACGCTAGATTGTCTTCTGAGGCGACATCCACCTAAGCCTAATATAGTCGAAGCACAAACGGACACTGTGGACGCTTGTACGATTTATAAAAGTGAAAAACCCTTGTCAGTAAGATAGATAGTATTGTTTTCTTTTTCGCTGGCAAGTTTTCCCCTGAAATAGATGACGCATGCGCAAGGAATGATATTTCTTGTTTTGACATTATTTGGTTTAAGTGAACGTTGGCCCATAAAGAAATTTCGTTTCTAATATTGATCTTTTGATCCAGGTACCGTCATGTTCTCAAACTTTGGCGCTCTATCCCAACCACATGCGCCACATTTTCCCAAATTGTGAGCTTTCTGCGATGCAGAGGTTATTCAGCCGGGCCGGAAAAACACGGTTCTCTTATTTCGGGAACACCCTGTACGTAAGTTGAAGCTTAGGGTTGTAAAACAAGCCGGGAAAGTCAGCGCCTGCACATAGAAAACTTGAATTATCATCGAGATTGTATTTAGTCGATACAATTCACCCTGTAACATTTTGAAGTGTACCTTCTTTCCTGGAAATAATTAGATGAATAAAATTGCCAGAGTCATACGAGGACGTCAACGCAGAAGACAGAGTTAGCGATGGTTGTAATTAAAATGAGGAATATCCTTCCGGTAGGTGCATCAAGCAGAGAACACTCACTTTCGTCTGTGATCTGCTCGACACTGTGGTCTGCTCGAAGACGGGCGGACTTCGTTCAATTGGACCAGTCATCTGAAGAGCCTCACTTGAAGTCACTCTCTACGTCAATCAAAAGTGTTTTTTTCCCTCAGACTCGGGCGTCGCTGTCGTGGGTCCCAGCGTTAATATTGCTGGATTTGGTAAATCAATCTGTGTGCCGTGCAAGCGAAACTTTGGGCTAATACTTTGCAGTTCATCTATTTCAATGGTTATTCGCATCTTCCGAATCGTCTTCATTGTCCCTTTAAAACAAAATGGAGTATCACGACGTACCCATTACCTGTTGATAATTAGTTTTACACGAGCTACCATGGACACATAACTCACTATCGTGATGTTTGCTACATTCCGACGAGAAAGGAGTCTGCTTTCTTGAACTCGTGACAGCCCCGTCTCCCTTTTTCGTGCCTCCTCCTCTCAGGCGCGGAGAGCCTCTCCCCTGCTTTTTCATCCCATCTGATACGCTTAGGGATGTGTTTGTTTGTTTGTTTGTTTTCGACTTTGCCGAAAAATATTTATGAATATACAAAAGTTAACCTACGTACCTTTCAAAAAACACTCTATTGAAAATATCTACATGTTTCGTGATGAAGATCTAAAGTCAAATCTTGTAAAGAGCGATTTAGATTGGGCTCGTATTCAATCTCAAAGTGCCCCTAGTCTATCCTAAAATATTTAGTTGGAAACGACATTTAATTCCTAAAAGTTTCGCTCCTTCGAGGCTTCCGCCTAACAACAAGCTGATCGTTATTTGTACACACAGGGTGGTGCATATTCTGAAGAAATACCAATTTCTCTTCTTCACTACAGGCTTCTTCACAACACCTACATGTGTTGTGAAGTTATTTACTTGGCATAATTACTGTGTTCCTCGATTACCCAGAAACCACCAGAACTAATACAGTAGCTTCACGCCCTAGATACCCCGAAAATTTCAGACTCACAAAAATTGCTTTGAAAACGCGTTTCTTTCTCGAACTATAACCGATACAACAAAAACTTCACACCAGGATACCCAATTCAGGTTCACTTGAAAACATCCTGCACCGGATGGCCACCTCATAGCAAGTGTCTTACACCACCAAGTAGAAAAGTATTCACTTACACATATTGCAACCCTCTCCTTCAATATCCTTGTACCGGGATAGCAGTTTCGTGAAATAAAAATAAAATGCATAAAATGAATACATACCCATATAAAAATTATCTCATAAAAACGCACCTAGATATAAACCCTCTCCGAATTTTCATTAAAAACTATGCTGGAGAGTACAACATGCTATAATGTTTATGGCGGGCGTTACCATAATGTCTGCGCCCTAACGAGTGCGAATGCAGCAAACTTCTGAAGTTATCCTATCGAAGCAAAGCTTTGCGGCGTTTACCGATCATTTACAAGCTTCACAATATTATGCCCCTGAAGACGACCAACCGTAAACAACGGCGATGTAAACAAAAGCATCACTGACAGCTGCCTTGAGCCATAAAAAGTTGACGCGACAGTATTTTTATTCTGGCAAATTTATTATCCTACGTATCTAATTACTGTGAGGCAATTACATTAGCTATTTTAATGCATGTGCAGTGTGACGCATACTTTCATGCATTTTGTGACGGAAGTGTTTTACCTTTCCACGTTTTACGCATTCATCACTTCCTTGTGCAAAAGCGTATCTCGTGGAAACGGACAAAAATATCTATAAAGTAAACACAGCACGCCAGAATTCCCCGCAATTAAGCTCATCGTAATCATGCCTCTTGCATATGATATTACTCATCTTCCTGGCGACACCGCTGTCCTGGAACATGATGGCTATATTTAGGAGCACATCTGCACAAACAGCATCCGAAGGTTCTGTTGCGACAGCGCTTGTAGGCAAGCTGCACTGTTCATAGCAGGTTTTATGTCACGTACAGCCAGAAAATAGACAATCCGGGAACATTTTCCTCTGCCTTATGGCGCATTTTATTATCCCGTGTGTGTGAGGTACGTGTGAGCATACACGTATTACTCAAAGCTATAGGATCGCAGGTTTCGAAGAGATTCCCAAAAAGATAGATTCTAACCTTGTCTTCGTTATCATTATTCACTCCATTCTGCGTAAAAGTGACCTTACACGAAGCAATGCAAAGGCACGTTAGCGGCACACTCAACATATCAAGGGCGGCCCATAGTGTCCAGCATTAGTAATCGCGTGAAGTTCTGGAACGCCAGCACTAGATGTCGAAAATATCGCAGAAGTCTCAATTGCTGCACGGTTCTTTTTTGAAGTTTCAAAATATGATGTTGCAAATCCATGCAGCCATAAAACACATTTGTTTCGGTTGGTTCAATCAGAATTGGCTTTCTCCTGTACTGAGTTCCTTAAGGTTACCCACAAAAGCAGTCATATAGCGTAGCCCAAGGGGCGCTGTGAAAATTGACTCGTTTGGACTTGTTTTTGATAGTACACACTTGAGTGTTTCAAATCGCCACACATAAAGAGGCGTGCCTGGTCTGATGCCCAACGCAAAATCAATACCAAAAAGCAAAAACAAAACTCGATCGCCGTCGAAGCGCAGGGTAAATCTTAGACGCTCAGAGGTTGAGACAAAAGACGTCGTTTTACGGGATCCCCCAAGAAAGAAGGAAAACATATCTAAAGCAAGTGTGCAGAAGAGCTGGTTGAGCAGAGACATTATTTTTACCCTTGTGACTGAGAACAAGAAGGACAGCACAGATATGTGCAGTGCTATACTTAATGTCCGCACTCTCCAGAGTTGAAATAATGTCTAAAAAAGCGTCGGGATGCCATATGTTTTGATGTCACCACGCAAAACAGGCTACTTGCGATAGAAAAAAACTTGAGAGCGTAGGTGAAACTGAGAACAGGCTTGCTAAACTTGAAAACTTTGTTAGTGGCTATGATGTCGAAATGAATACTCTTGTAAAACAAATTGATGACTTAGAAAATCGTTCACGACGAAATAACCTTATCGTAAGGGGAATTAAAGAAGAGGCTTCTGAAAACGAGGATGTACTAATGAGAAAAATCAACAATGAGGTGTTTGACACTATACTAAATCAAAAACTGAACTCTATCCAACGTATACATCGACTTGGAAAAAAGATGACTGGTAGAGATCGCCCTGTAATACTTACAGTTGCGGATTTTAAAGAGAAAATGGCTATCATGAAAAATTGCGTCAAGCTTAAAGGTACAAAAATTAGCATCAATGAAGACTATTCTAAGAGGGTTGTTGAGCTTCGAAAGAACCTGTGGAATTCAACCGCAGAGGAGAGGAAAAACGGTGCCAAAGTCAATCTGGTCTTTGATAAACTGTGGCTTAACAATGTTCTGTACGCCTGGAATGAAGTTAGCAATGAGAGATACAAGTGTCGCGTTCCTCCGGAAGCAAATAACGAGTGACTAAAACAAAATGATTCAGCATGTTTTAAAATATTAAACGTAAACGCCAGAAGTATTGCAAACAAGGTTGACGCGCTCGAAAGCATAATGCTAGAACACGATCCTGCAGTGGCTGTAATTACCGAGACATGGCTTCATGAAAATATACTAAACTCTGAGGTTACTCCTCCGAACTATTCAATGGTAAGAAAAGATAGAGAAGGAAGAGGTGGCGGAGTTGCTATTATGATTAAAAATAACATAAAATTTGATGTCCTTGAGGAAGTGCGGGATGTGGAAGCATTATGGATCAAGATACAATTGAATAACCGTACAGTATATATTGGTGGCGTGTACCGAGCCCCAAATTCGCCAGTTGAAATGATGTTAAAACTAAGAGGCTACATGGATTCACATTTACGTTACGGAGACAACATATTGTTACTGGGAGATCTTAATTTACCTGGGATTGACTGGTCATCATATTCTCATGGAACGGCGGAAGTAGCTAGTTGTGATCAATTATTAGAACTTGTATTTTGCTATAACTTATCCCAGGTGGTAACAGATTACACTAGAGTATGTTCAACAACGTCAACAATTTTAGATCTGGTTTTTGTTTCCGAAAGTTTGAAACCATCTTTTTCGAAATGTGAAACCGAAGAAGGCCTATCTGATCATAGGTTGGTACTCGTCTCATTGAATGTTACCCCAGAAAAATCGCACAATCATTCACGAAAGATGTTTTTGGATTTTAGAAGTGCTGATGATGTAAGCGTACTTGATTGCCTTGAACAATCGTTTGATGATTTTATGTTTCTTTATCAATCAAATGCTAGCCCAGACACGTTATGGGACTATTTTTCAAGCATGACTTTACGGTGTATTGAGCGATTCATACCAAAGCGCCCTAAAAAAATCAGGAACAAAAATCCTTGGATTACAAGGGAAATAATTCATGCAAAACGACAATTGAAGCGGAAACGAGCGAGTTCGCATGGTACAGGTGTGGAAAATAAAACTTGCATTCAGCGATTGAGTCGGGAGCTGAGGCGTCTAATTAGAGAGTCTAAAGAAAAGTTTTATAATATAACACTTAAAAAATTCCTTAGCGAGGCACCTAAGAAGTTCTGGCGGTACGTCAACCCTTCGGCTAAGTCCCAGCAGCGTGACTCTGACCCAAAAAATGAAAAGCAGAGCGTTGAAAATTTTAGCACTTTTTTTTCATCCGTCTTTACCAACGATGATGGAAATTTGCCAAGCTTTAGTGATTCCTTTAACAATCCTCCCATCAATGATTTAGATATAAGTGAGCAAGGAGTTTTTAACCTTCTACTTAACATCGACACAAAAAAGAGCCCAGGTCCAGACGAAATTCCAAATGAATTTTTAAAAAGGTATGCTGAGTGGGTTTCTAAATACCTTACTATCATCTTTAGATTGTCTATGAGTAGCGGTTCTTTTCCCAGCGCGTGGAAAATAGCAAAAATTATACCCGTCCACAAGAGTGGTAGTGTTAATGACGTCTGTAACTTTCGCCCCATTTCCCTTACTAGTACATGCTCTAAGCTTCTTGAGCATATCATATCTAAACATCTACTGGCTTACCTTGAAAATTATGACATATTATTTAAATCACAGCATGGCTTCCGCAGAGGTCTTTCCACAACCACCCAGCTCATAGAAACTGTTCATGATCTCTCTCAAAGGATAAACTGTCGTGGTCAAACTGATATAGTATTTCTGGATTTCGCAAAGGCCTTCGACAAAGTATCTCACCCAAAATTGTTATTGAAAATCAGTGCTGTCTTTAAAAATCCAGCCATCACGAAGTGGTTTTCCTCTTATCTTTCATCACGGAAACAGTATGTTAAAGTTGGGGGAAGCAAATCCACCATGTCTCCAGTTGTTTCAGGCGTACCCCAGGGCAGTGTCTTGGGTCCTCTTTTATTTTTGATTTTTATTAACGATCTGCGCAATGACATCTCAGTCCCAATCAGACTATTCGCCGACGATTGTGTGATTTACAATAAAATTGAAACATCAGACGATCAAATCGAATTAAACTGTAACTTAGAAAAAATTAAGAAGTGGTGTAACAATTGGCAAATGGTGCTAAACCCTGAAAAATCAGTCTTCATGTCTATTACGAGAAAAAAAATGTTTTGGCTTATAATTATTGCATTGCGGGCGCTGAGCTTGAGAGAGTAAAAGAACATAAATACTTAGGCTTAATATTTACTCCTGATCTAAAATGGAACACTCACATTGATAACGTATGCATCAAAGCTAATAAAGCACTGTGGTGCCTTCGACGAAACCTCGCTATGGCAACTCCTGAAATAAAAATCTTGGCTTATATGACACTGGTAAGACCCGTCATCGAGTATTCTAAAATTGTATGGGACCCATATACCGTTACAAATTGCAATAAGCTGGAGAAAATTCAGCGACTCGCATCCAGGTTTATCTATAATAAATATAGCCACGTTCATTCCCCCACAAAACTATGTGAACTTGCCAATCTTCCTACATTTGAATCAAGAACGAAATATGAAAGGTTAAAGTTTCTTTTTCAGATTATTCATAATTGCGTAAAGATAAAGAAATCTGAGTACTTTGAAATTTGCTCCACCGAATCCTCAAGACATCGTCACAGCATGTACATTCCTAATCCATCTGTTAAAAACGATTGCTTTAAGTACAGTTTTTTTCCGAGGGCTATCAAAGATTGGAATATGTTACCTGATTCCGCTGTGTCATCTATGTCGCTAAATGTATTTCTGGAGCGTATCACTGATATTGTTGTATGTGCTACAAATTAAAACCCTATCGCTTGTGTAAAGAAATGTTTCAAAACTACGAAGTGATCTGTTTCGTAAACTACCGAAATTACGAAGCATCTCAATATACTTGTAATCATTGTGTATGCTTGCATGAAAGCGTACATGTTTGTTTGTTGTTGTTGTTGTTTTTTTCCACCCCTGTAATAGCCCTGTGCAAGGGCTGACAGTATCAATAAATGAATGAATGAATGAATGAATGAAGCCTTGTGCCTTCCTGTCACGACATCCCGTGCGTCTAGTCTGGCGTCTGACACCGCCTGCTAGTAGCGCGAGCAGACGCGCGGTAGGCCTGCTGCATCGTGTGCTATCCCGTCTATAATCGCCTGCAACGCCATGAAAACGAGATCATGAAAGCGGCACTCTATCCATCCATCATGCACGAGCCACGAGCTGCATTTAAGTAGAAGTGTCTTTCGGCCTCTGTCGACGTCCACTAAGAAGCTTACGAAAAGAGAAGGCATTAATTCAACTACATAATAATGCAGACATTTCAGTTTTATATATATATATATATATATATATATATATATATATATATATATATATATATATATATATATATATATATCTACAGGGTGTCACAAAAGAAAATTTACACGGTGTTTTTTACCGCAAAAAAAAAATCTAGGCATCGCCGAACACTTATTTTCCGCCCAAAGGTAGAGCTAGAGGTCACAACCAGATGCCAAAGTTTCAGCCCGATCCGATAACTTATTCAAAAGTTATAAGTTATTTTCTGAAAATTTCAATGGGAAAATGGCGGCCGATGGAGTTTTCAAACACATGGGGCTCTATGGCACCAGAAACCGAAAACGGGCAAAAATGGGCTCCATTTTTTTCATTGAAATTTTCAGAAAATCACTTATAACTTTTGATTAAGTTATCGGATCGGGCTGAAACTTTGGCATCTGGTTGCGACCTCTAGCTCCACCTTTGTGCGGAGAATGAGCGTTCGGCGATGTCTAGTTTATTTTTGCGATAAAAAAGACAGTGTGAATTTTTTTTCTGACACCCTGTGTGTGTATATATATATATACATATATATATATATATATATATATATATATATATATATATATATATATATATATATATATATATATATATTTCTGGCCGGTTTCTTTTGGATTCAGGCGCAACGAGTGGCAGTCGTATTTTTTATTTTGCTTCAAATTTTTATATTTTGTGGAGCATGTTCCAACAAGAACAATCCTTTTTATTTCAATGTCCTGACATGTTTAGTCTCTGAGAAAAATATTTTTAAAGAAGCGGGAAAGAGCGACGAGGTTTCGACGATTGTCGTGTGTGGCGTTTTTGAATCACTCTCTATCTCAAAGTATTCAAAAGAGAGCATCTATATTTTTTTTAATGTGATATATATAAAAATAGGTAAAACAACATTATAACAACTATTTATTATTCGTCGCTCCAATCTTTGTAAAAATCCCCAAACATGCCTTCGCGAACAACTGTGACCTAAATTGCGGATTTGTTTTTAAGTCGACTATGTTTAGTATCGTTTTTAAAATAATACCACGTATAGAACCTTTCATTGCCTTCCAAAATAAGCAAGTTTGTGTTTTTATCACGTACGAGTACTGAAAAATAAATTATCAAACAGACAAGGCTTTCACTTTTCGTTGAATTTCAACACGCTGTATAAAAAAAAACATTTTTAATTTTTTTGCTTTTTCTCGCGTCCCGTTCTCTTCGCACCCTTCTTTTACCCAGAATGCATTCCGTTAGAGGTATTTGCACTGGTTTTGAGTTTTAAGCCTCTCAATATGCTAATAAAAGAGCAAGTGCCGATGGTGGGTTTTGACGATTGTCGTGTGTGGCTATTTGAACCACTCTCAATCTCAAAGCATTCAAAAAAGAGCTTCTATATTTTTATTGTTATATATATGCAAGTCGGTAAAACGACATTTCAACTACTATTTATTATTCGTCGATCCAATCTTTGTAATTATCCCCAAACATGCCTCCGCGAACAACTGTGACCTAAACTGCGGATTTTTTTCTGAGTCGACTATGTTTAGTTTTGTTTTTAAAATAATACCACGTGTAGAGCCTTTCATTGCCTTCCACATTATGGAAAGTTTGTGTCTTAATCACGTACGAGTATTGACAAATAAATTATGAAACAGAGAAGGTTTTCAGTTTTAGTTCTATTTCAACACGCTGTATAATTTTTTTTTTTTGCGTCGCGTTTTTTACATTTTTCTTTTATCCAGTATACATTCCGTTAGAGGTATATGCACGAGTTTTGCGTTTTCAGCCTCTAAATATGCTAAAAAGTAGCAAATGCCGATGGTGGGTTTATGGGTTATAGCTATATATTTTACTCTTCATTATAGTAATCTAAGGAACGTTTAATAAATAAGCATATAAAAGACATTGATGTTGTTAGGTGTACAATAACAACTTTGCAATTCCAATCGTCTAAACACTATAAAATCGCAACTGCCGAAAGCGGGTGTTCAGACAATTTCCGCCGGTGCCATGATTGGAGAGGCCTCAAGCCTAAACCCTATGCGCTACTTAATCCATACTACGTCTACAAATATCAAAAGTATAATATTGTAAAACATTAGAGTAAAATGCACTTCCTATTGGAAACCTAGATTTTTAAATTTTTAAATTTCATATTTTTAATGCGAAATTCATGTTGATAAACAGAACAGAATAATTTTTTAGCATATATGAGAGGCTTAAAACTCAAAACCAGTGCATATATTTCTAACGGAATGTATTCTGGGTAAAGAAAGGGTTTGAAAACAACGCGACGCAAGAAAAATAAAATTTTTTTTATACAGTGTGTTGAAATTTAACGAAAGGTGAAAACCTACTTTGTTTCATAATTTATTTTTCAGTACTCGTAGATAATAAAGGCACAAATTTCGCTTACTTTCGGAGGCAATGAAAGGTTCTACACGTGGTATTATTTTAAAAGCGATGCTAAACATAGTCCACTCAGAAAAAAATCCGCAGTTCAGGTCACAGTTGTTCGCGAAGGCATGCTTGGGGATTTTTACAAAGATCGGATCGAATAATAATAAATAGTAGCTGGAATGTCGTTTTACCGACTTGCATATATATAACAATAAAAAATATAGAAGCTCTCTTTTGAATACTTTGAGATTGAAAGTGGTTCAAAAACGCCACATACGACAATTGTCAAGACCCACCATCGGCACTTGCTTTCTTAGCATATTTAGAGGCTTAAAACTCCAAACCAGTGCAAATACCTCTAACCGAATGTATTCTGGGTAAAAGAGGGGTGCGAAGAGAACGCGACGCGAGAAAAAAGAATTAAAAATTGTGTTTTTTTATACAGCATGCTGAAATTGAACGAAAAGGGAAAACCTTCTCTGTTTAATAATTTATTTCTCAGTACTCCTACACGATATAACACAAACTTTGCTTAATTTAGAAGGGAATGAAAGGTTCTACACGTGGTATTATTTTAAAAGCAATAATAAACATTGTCGACTCAAAAAAAAAATCCGCAATTGTGGTCAACAGCTGTTCGCGAAGGCAATTTTGGGGATTTTTACAAAAATTGGAGTGACGAATAATAAATAGTAGTTATAATGCCGTTTTACCTATTTTCATATATATTACACTAAAAATATAGACGCCCTCTTTCGAATACTTTGAGATAGAGAGTGATTCACAAACGCCACACACGACAATCGTCAAAACCTCATCGTTCTTTCCCGCTTCTTTGATATATTTTTTTCTCGGAAATTAAAGATGCTGGGATATTAAAATAGAAAGGATTTTTGTTCTTCTTGGAACATGCTCCACAAAAATATAAAAATTTGAAGCAAAATAAAAATTACGACTGCCACTCGTTGCCTGAATCCAAATGAAACCGCCCTATATATATATATGGGTGTTTTCATCTCAAATCGGGCAGGCTAAAAGGGTCTAATTTTTAATTTTGACGAAAAAATATATGTTTTTGGGACATTCCTCAAATGAAGGAGGTCGCAAACCAGATGTTCCACAGATTTTTAGTTCTCGAGTTACGAAGCGTAGAAGCCGCAGTGGCAGAAACTAGTGTTTTTGCCTGCCGTTGCAGGTCGCGTGTTTGACATCCTCTGCAGGCGCTAGTATTTTTTCTACACCTTTTTAACTTTTGTTCCTCATTTTATAGATACTATAAAGATACCTTGACGTATTCAAATATTTTTAGGAATTTTATTGTTTCCTAAAAAAATGTCAATCTCGTCATTCTGGTCGCTTTTGGGTCAACTTTGACAAGTCATTACTTTGTCTGTACTTAAGGTAAATTTATTTTCTTTGGCTCTACAGAAAGCCGAAAGCAATTCCATTATGGATAAAATAATATCATTATGATCTGTTGAATAACCGCTCCGCTACCTTCACGTAAACGTTGTAAGAAATAAGAAATGTTGAAAGTTTGAGGTCAATTTTCTCAAAAAACATTTTTGTAAATCTTTATCTTTTAATTTCTTGTAGATATATTAGTCGACTACAAGAAAAAACAATCTAGAAATGTAATATTTTGGTTGTATGTCCTCTATTCGAGCCGCAATCGCGTGAAATGTGTGAGCATTTGTTATTTTTCACAACGTTTACGTGAAGGTAGCGGAGCGGCTACTCAGCAGATCATAATGATATTACTATATCTATACTAGGCATGCTTATTGCTTTCTATAGAGCTAAAGAAATAAAATTTACATTAAGTACAGACAAAGTAATGACCTGCAAGTTTGACCACAACTGGACCTGAGTGACGAGTTTGACATTTTTTTTAGAAGACAATCAAATAATTAGAAATATTTGAATACGTCAAGGTATCTTTATAGTAGTGTTGGAGGTAACGCGTTACTAGTAACGACGTTACTGGTAACGCGTTACATTTTTCGCTAACGCAGTAACGTACTCGTTAGTATTCTGAATGACTAACGAGTAAAGTATTTTCGTTACCTTTTTACGGTATCGGCTATCAAATTACGTTACTCGTTACTTTTGACCAAAAACTGGTGAAATACATTACGTATTTAAAAAAGGTCACGACGCCTGATATAACGTTTAGAATTGCAATCTTGTGCATAAAACTGGAGACGTTAGGGGAACTAAATTTAGGTCACAAAGCTCAATGGAGGATCTAGCTTCTCTGCTCGAAGGGTAACTACTTGCGCTCGAGCACGCGATGCCCAGGCAATGCCGTAACTTGTTGCTAAGCCTTCTGAAGCTTCGATTTCCTAAAACGGTGGGTTTCCACTTATCAGTCCATCTATTCCCCCATCCATCTCAAAATCCTGTACAAGCTTATCGCGGCACGGAACCAGCATCCGTCACAGTAAACTTAAAAAAAAAAAAAACTTTCTGATAAAAAGAGACATCCGTTAAAAGGCGACATTATCTCGCTTCTCGAAGGCGAAACAAACCTTCGGCTACCACCTAATTCCGTTCGTCCTCCTTTTTTTTTCATAGTGTCACCACCCAGGAGGCTTGAACGAACGACTGCGTTACAGCCCCCTCCCTCCCCTCCCTCCTCTTCCCCCTATGCTTTGTCTGGGTAATAGTATGAACCGTACTGTTACTAAAACCGGCGTAAAGGTGAGGGTTGTTGGTTGGCTGGTTGTGTTCCAGCAGTCCCCGTTTGCATGCTGTAGTTTACAAAAGCCGATTGACTTTCTGATTGGTCTCGTGAAAGTTTTCTGTTTCACGAGACCGAAGGCGTGTTTGTAAGCGAACACATCTCTGCCAAACATATGTACTCGAACACAAAAAGTAACGTAAAAGTAATGTTCGTTATTTTTGAAAAGTAACGGTAACGGTATATTGTTACGTTTGTAAAGTAGTAACGTAGCTCAATAACGCGTTAAATTTGACCAAACTAACGAGTAACGCTATTTTATTGCTTTTTTTCGGTAACGGGCACAAGACTGCTTTATAGTACTTATTACATTGGGCGGAAAAGCTAAAAAGCGTGTAGAAAAAACGCTAGCGCCAGCAGAGGGTGTCAAACACGCGACCTGCGACGGCAGGCAAAAACACTAGTTTCTGCCACTGCAGCTTCTACGCTTCGTAACTCGAGAACAATAAATCTGGGGAACATGCGGTTTGTGCCCTCCTTCATTTGAGAAATGTCCCCAAAACATTTTTTTTTCGTTAAACTTATAAATTAGATCCTTTCAGCCTGACCGATATGGGAGGTTTCATCTCAAATCGGGCAGGCTAAAAGGAGTCTAAATTTTAATTTTCTCGAAAACATTTATGTTTTGTCACCCCTACTCATAATCTCAAATGCCTCGTGAAGCTCGCGTGACACTTTGTTTTTGTATTTCGCCAAAATTCTAGTGCTGTCACTCGAGTGACAGCTCGCGTGACAGCACTAGAATTTTGGCGAAATACAAAAAACAAAGTATCACTCGAGCTTCACGAGGCATTTGAGATTATGAGTAGGGAGTGACAAATGCATTAGCGATACTTATCTGGCTCTATCTACGGATGAATTTGAATATTTGAAACGTGGTCTGGGCGGGGACTAACGTGACGTGTGGTGTCTGGTGGTGTGCTTCCGTTGGTATATAACTGTGTTTTTTCCTAATAAATTCAGTTAAGAGTGCGCCCTGTGTCGTTGTCATTCTACTTTTTGTTCGTTTTCCTTTGGCGCCTATTTCCCATGTTGTCAAGCACATATCCAAATTTGTGAACTGTAGAAAGTCATTCCCCAAAGTCGTGCTAACATGGTTTGAGTTCATTGTTCGCGTAAGTGGAGACAGGGTAATGTGGTTGGCAATAATAAGTTTCATCTCCTTACACAAAGTGCGTGTGTAGGAGATGGGCTGAAAGGTATTCAATGCTGTTGGTAACCTTATTTAAGGACAGGCACAGCCATCGTGCCGTAATTCAGTCATAGGCAAGGTTACTGACGATAGGGAAATACTTGCAAAGTATTGTTAGAAAACGTGCCAACAGTTCTGCACACCAATGCAAGAACTGATTTGGAATGCTATTGGGACCACATTAAGCTTTAGCCTCTCGATAATAAAAAATACGGTCTACTAAAATATTCAGTTTTATCTAAGAATGGCGCCATGTTTTCACTGCTATTAACCTCGTTACAGTTAGGGAAACAGATTAAAAGTAAGCATTAAGTACAGCAACATTTGTTTTAGGTCAAGAACCTATTCATCGCAGGTTTGAAGGTGGCCGTGCTGCTAAGTATTTAATAATATTATCCGAAAAAAACCTAATCTACGTGGAATGTCCCGCGCTTTATCATTTACCTAAGATTACAAACACAGTGAACCGAGGACGAACCGCTGAAGAACATACTAAAATACATTGAACTGGAATGATTTACACCAGGTTGTTTAAAAATATTTTCTTCGATTAGAAAATTAATCTTGAAGCCATGATAATATTTTATCGCGTGCTAGTATTGAACAAAGTTCGGCAAAGAGCTTTTGCTGTGGTGTCTTAACAAAATCCTTGTAGAGGTCTAGAATTATAACGTATTTCTGATGTCTGCTGGAACGCGTTCGCAAAACATGTACGAAGAGAGTAGTTCTAACAAGAACCGACCTTAAAATTTTACGGAACGCGGCATCAATTTAGTGCACCCTGGTAATGTTTTTGTAATGTAAAACGTTCTTTGGTTAGCTGCTCCGGATTTCATGAAGCTGCATTTTGTGATGCCAAACTTCGTGAAACCGCATTTTGCAAAGTCGTCGCCTGTGACGTGCCGTATACCAACGCGCGCAGTGTTGCATTATAAAATGTCACAAACCTAGACACCCATTCAGTTTCTCCGCTAAATTTAGCGAGGAGGTTGACATAGTGTATAGGTCTCTGACGTCCCATAAGTCAACGCGCTCAGTGTAGCATTAGGGGAAGTCATAGAGCTACTCAATAATTTCGTTTCTCCGCAAAATTCGACGGAAAACTTTAAATTGGTTCATTGGTCGCCTGACTATCAGGTCACGTGAAGAGAATTTTCCCGCTAAATTTTGCGGCCAAATTAACGTTTCCTGACCTCCACACAAATTTAATTTCTTCGCTAAATTTAGCAGAGAAATTTACGTTACTTGATCCGATGTCACGTGACCAACATGGCAGTTTAATTTCTCTTCTAAATTTAGTACGAAAAAATAGACGTCACCTGACCTACACACCATTTCAATTTTCCCGCTAAATTTAGCGAGGAAATTGACGTCACGTGACCTGTTGTCATGTGGTGCGAGAACGTTTGTTGTATCCAACACAATTTCCCAGCAATGTGCCATACAATCTTCACTATTTAACTAGGCGAATTACTTTGGTACCAATCGGCAAAGCGTACATGAAACAATGCGTAAAAGAAACATGTGAAAACAAATCCTGACGAAGAAGAACATCACAAATATATGTCCTTAGAGGCTGTTGCAATACCGGGCTGAATCAAATAGAAAAGTGTCATACGTAGCTTTAACGCTGTTAATAAAACCGTTTCTCGTAGCTTTTCGTTCCACCGTGAAACTTAAGAATGACGCAGTGCAATTTGATTCGAACAGGCATTCCCTAATTTTCACCATACAATAGGACATTGCAGCCTAAAGCAGAAAAGAAAAGACCATCAATGTACAGGGTTTAGTGCTTCTGAAAGTAATCTTGGTTGGTGCCAGCTGAACGAGTAATAAACACAAGAAAATTTGCAACCGCTGGACTATCAACAATATTAAAGCCTCCTTCTTCCTTCACTACTCTGAGTATTTACAACATAAATTGAACCTCTTCTTCCTTATTTACAACCGGAATTAGCTCCTTAGAGTGACAACTCTCTTAAGTAACCTAAAAGTGCCATATTGTTCCTCTATTTAGAAGTTTTAGGCCTCTAGTATTACAGATAAAATTTCAAAAGTTCATGACATAAAAATCATTAGCGGCGCAAAAAAAAGCGAGAACAAAACTAGTGCTGCCATCAATCAGATCAGAACCTACTTCTGACGAGCCTAGCTTGTCCGTAGATTGAGGGCTACCGGAAAAACCATGGACGAGCTGGTCTTCGTCCTGACATTTCTAGCCAGAAAGCGTGAGAGCTCAGCTTCGTCAGCCCCTTCTAGGTTACCCTCCATCGCTCAGAAACAGTTTTTCTCGCTTGTGCAGCGCCAAAGAAGGCGCACTGACACATTCTTGTTTTTCATCGATGGCCAATGCTTCAAGGATTTCACGTGCATGTTTTTCTTTGTTTCTGCGGGGGTCCTGAAGGGCATGAAGTAGCTCCACGTTTGTAAATAGGTATAGAAGAGGATGTAGAAGGCTGTAATCCCGGTTGTAAATAACGAAGCAGAGGGTTCAATCTAAGTTGTAAATACTCAGAGTAGTGAAGGAAGAAGAAAGCTGTAATATAGTTGATAGCCCAGCGGTCGTACATTTTGTGTGTTTATTCCTGTTCAGCTGGCACCACCCAAGAATATAATCCTACTAGCTCAGCTCCTACCAGTTTTGAAAGTAAATTACACTCGCGATTGGTGTGAACAGAAATAAAAACGGTTAGCATATGATAACACGATTCTTCCTCGTGGTTCCACTATGAACACGCCTGCCTCAGTTCCTGCCCGTCCGTGATCCGTAATGCGAAACGTCAAGCAGTTTATTTGATGTTTAAATGAGAGTCAACCAAATTCTTTTTCATTATTTTTGTTAAACTTAGTGTAGTTCTTTGCTTCAAACCTTAGTGTCAAATGTTTAATCATCTCAAACCTATTTGCGAGAAACTCTCAGGCGGGTCCCATAGAAAACAAATGCTCTAAATTCAGTTTCCCAAAAGAAAAATATAGCGTTTGTTAATGCCGCGCAACGTATTTTATGATTCGTCGGAATAAAGTACAAAGCGTGCAACATGTTCCTAAAACCATAGTGCTACATATTGTTGTTATTCAACTTTAAATGGCACGAGAACTACAATTATCGGTACTTGTATTTTCAACACTTTCAAGCAAGGATATTTTTAGTTCAGTAGTCGGATCAAAATGATAAAAAAAACTGCCTATCTCATCTACTTTTGGCTGGAAAGAAGTCAGCCAAGCGTCGTCTGGCTACTTTTCTCCCTGTGTCTTCTACTTTTGGTTTTTTCAAGGTTTTTCCACACCCAGTCTCAGGTGGTTTTAACACAAAGACTGTCTCTTTGGTATATGCCTATCATCTATGGGTCTTCCGTGACATCATGGTGTGATCTGATGTCTTTGCGATACCACGATTTCAGATCGCACGTGACCTTATGGTGTAACGAGACGTAGCAGCGGCAAAGCATGTGACTTCGTGACGTAAACTCAGGTCGGGTGTAGTGAGGGTCACATGACATCACGGTGTAACGTCCCGCTCTGGCGCCACGTAACGTGACTGCACAATGTCACGCCATGGTGTCACCTAACGTCAATGTGTCATCGAACGTTTGGTAACGTGACGTTAGTCCACCACGAAATGGTGCCACGATAAAGGGTAACTCCGGTCAAACTTCGAACCAAGTAAATCAATCATATCAATTTACGGGGACTAAGTACCAGCACTGACAATATAATGCACTAATAAAAAAACCGATCTAGTGAAAAACCGGTATTTATAAAAAGGTTACCGCCACTTTCTGAGAAGGCATTCAGCGGGTTGGCTTTTTGTCAAGCAACCTTCTGGCCTAATGTTATCTTTGTTTCCAAGGCGGTTTCTTGATCGTAATGCTAGATCGATTCACCGTGATTTTCTGCTTTCTTTTTCTTCCATCTAAGCGGACGATTTCTGCTTGCTCTGTATTGATTTAGAGGCCCTAGTCGTTAAGTGTTCTTCGTCGATCGTGCACGAAGATGATTGACTCAGTGCTCCCTCAAACCCGTCGTGGTGCCGACGGTGGCATTCACAGGCGGCCATAGTTTCCCACGTTCCCGCTCAGCGCGAGCTTACGATTAGCTTCCCCAACGCTCTTCTAACGTGCATTACACACCACCGATATTGTTGTCCTTCTCAGAAGATAAATGGGAGCTCGTTCTGAGCCAGCTCTTCGTCGTGGCAAACTTCCTTTTCGGCCGGAAACTTAACAAATGTGGATTAATATTCGCTGAAGATAATATATATCTACGCAGCAAAGCAGTAAAACACCAGTAGCATCTTACCTAACTGATCGGAACCGCTCTTGCGACAAAGTCAAACGTACGCTTTGCGGTACCGCCGATACGAACTTTGAGTCACACGATGTCTGTGCAGCTGGTCACAAGGGTTGCCATCATGCTCGAGCCGGTAGTTTCGGCTTCGCCGCAGACCCCGAAACAAAATTGTGGGATAGTATATCTACAAAAATAGAGACGGCGTCGAGAAAAAACAAACTGACACCTAGTAATTCAGGGGAACTACGTTCACTAAAAACCGACGTAACCCTAAAAAAGATTACCCGAGTTACCCTTTAAGTCAATGCAACGTGACGTCATGCTGTTGCGTGAATTTGTGGTGTCATCTGACGTCGTGTTGTAATGTGACGTCACAGCGTGCACCAATGAAGGCTCGGCATAGGTCTGTCGCCACCTATGATGAATCGGCATTCTGGTGGCAAGGTTAGAGAAGGCTAATAATGGTGGCTCTCACTCGGCTTATCTTGCATAAAGTTTGTTGTACTTAACAATACTGTTAGAAATTTTCGGTGGCCCTGTCAAGGGATCCGTACTAAATATTGAAATCCCCATGAATGCGCCTAAAAATGAATAGATATTCTGCGAATTTGCTCACGTCCTTTTTGTATTCCGCGTATGTTTTGCTGATATTCTGATGAGGGTACACAATGGCTGTGGTGTCCCCGAAGGTGTCTGATGCTCTGTCAATCAGATCTCCCGCAGTCCAGGTTAGCAGCGGCTCTTTTCCGGGATTGTGGAAGTAGCTGAGTTTGGAAAAGTCCCTGTGCCCAAACGCAGAAAATTGTATGTTTGATGAAAGAACTGCACGCAAAGCTAAGAACATCCAATCAGTTTTGAAATCAAATACTTTCATACTTTACGTGTTTTGCTTTATTTAGTACTTGCAGGTACACAAAATGCTATTATATCTCTATTCTGCGTTGGAGAAGTGCATCATATTTCTCCCCAACAACTTCAGGACAGTAATTTACTTTATATTCGGGCCCACAGAATACATAAGAATATCTTTACAGACCTACTTTTCTTCATTTAAAAAACGTGACAAACAAACTTGCCAAAGTCAACGGAGGACGTGTTGTCAAAAGACCGAATAACCGATTAATGAAACGTGTGGCACCATTTCCCTATATAAGCAGCGAGCAGAGGACGCACTCAGTTTACTTCTTGCAGCAGCTATCGGGAGATGGTGTCACAAGTTATATTTCGCTAGTTCGGTCGTCTGCGAGCACATACGCCTTTTATTTTGAGAAGTTTGTTGGTCTCGACTTTTTGTGGGAAGAGAGTGTGGCTTGGTAATTTCACAATTTAAAATGCACCCCCCTCAATGCACGCTCGGTTAACGGTATAACTTTCTATAAGCAAGAGCCGATTTTTCAGGCTCGTTTCACAGCGTAAGTCCTACTATGCGCACCCTATATATGTCATAGTCGCATCCGCGCGCATCCGTCAAACGTTATTTGGGACTCTGCCAAGCCGCAAGTGCCTACGTCACTCTCAGGTGCTACGTTTGAAGACCAGCACCAGTGGCGGGAGTTGCCGGCAGCAGGCGGTACCACACCGCTTCTGCCATCTTGAATTCAAAAAGCCCACAACGCCTAGCGCATCAAGCTCGGTTCGAGGCTATGTTCCACGCGATCCCGTGTTGTCTTTCCTACTGCTCACGATAGTAGCTTTGCCACCTCGCGACGATATTGTGTCGCTTAATCAACAGGTTGCTTCGTTCTTTCCGCTCGTGCCCGAAACCGGCGATGCCGATGTCGCTATGTCGCGGAGCAGACGATCCGTTACTTTTCGACAGCGCTGAGAGCGGTAGCATTGCGCCTATGGGTGGAGCATTTTTCGAGTTATTAATATATCACTGACTATAGAGTTACCTATATAACGTATGTAGTATGTATGCGTACAAAATTACTTATACATATAAAGGATTACAAGTAATTTCACTACTTGGAACGTATTAGTAGTCTGCTACAAAGCGACCTGATAGCAGCTGTCATGGATGCTATATGTCCTCGCAGCTAAACTATAATAGGCAATAAAGAATAGTAGACTAATACCCTACCTCCACGGTTACCCTAAACCGAGGGTATGCAAAAGCATTGTTAGTAGTTCAATCCAAGTATACTCTAGATACCCGGGTTCCATTAACCACAATAGAGTAAAACCACAGTCACACTTAACTGCTGTTAAGGGCTCTTGTGTAACTGCAGCAAATAACCTTATCAGCATTATTGAACCGCACTATTATCCCCATAGTAATTTAATTTTAATCCAACGACCGCTTTTATGCTGTGAACATGACCCACTAAACATTGGTTTGCTTCATCAATAACTAAGATTTTTTTTAAATATTAAATTGAAACTGTGACGGTGTTTATTTCAATCAATATATTTCCAATGTTTATTTTCACAGGTGCTTTTGAGACCATGTAGCGGTTTATTTATTACATTGAGCGTTTAGTCAAGTTGCAAAAGATCAAGTCACAAACAAAACTAAAAAACAAACATTTTTATTTTGAGACTTTGAAATTGAAAATTTGTTGCATCAATTTTCACAGGTTGTCGGACTTACCGTTTACAATTATGTTTTTTGCTTGTTATCCTTGTGATGTAGCGTAGAGGATGAACCACGGCCCTAGCGCGAATCGAGAGCATCTTGACTGCAAGCTTTACAAGCGAAGGACGGGTTAGATTCGTGTGTAATGCCGGGATATATAGTGCTTGAAAACGAGGCATGAGCGGATCACGTGAATCTAAAATACAATATATATCGCGGAGTGCAAGGGACTGAATGCTGCTTTCATTGCAGCTGTACTTTATCACAAGTCTGTGCCAGCAAAACGCCACTTGCGCTCAAAGTGGGAGTGATCATGCTCAACAAAAACACAAAAATATGTTTTTTTTTCAGATATTCTTTTGTGGTCGGTACTTTGGACGAATGTTTTATTGCTGAACACGAACTCTTTAAAATAATTTTTACATTAAGGAAGTAAGCGTGACATGGAAAACAAATGTGCTTTGCATTTTTCACTGCATCATTAGACAAGACCTTCATATGGTGATAAGCAGTTCAGTGTTCTTGTTTATCACTAAGTTTGGCTCTCCGGAATAGCCGTTTCTTTTCCTATTTAGGAGGCGATTTACCAGTACGGTGAACCAATCGGATCGATGCTTGGACAGAAGGATGCATAATGGAATGTATTTATTAACTAAATTGTTCACCTTGTCTTTAAATATAGGTCAGTTTTTTTCTACGGTGCGATTAAAAAGTCGGGCATGGACTCACCTAAACATATTGCGGACTTCTTTTTGATGTAATCAAAGTTGGCCTTCTTGTAGTCTTAATATATTTAACCTTTTTGATTGAACAATTAACGGCACCTTTGAGTTCGGAATGAATGGGTGAGTGATCACTTAAACTCTGTAATAAGGTTAGCGAGTGGGCTAGATATAAATACGTAGTCAGGAAAAGATCAAGTATACTCACTCATGATGCTGTAGTTTGAGTGGGCTGAGTTATAAGCTGGGAGAAATCAAAATCGGTGCAAACAATGACCAACAATGCGTCTGCACTCGATGAATTCGAAATAAGTGGGCTGTTTGCACTCCAAATTATTTTTGGGATAATTAAAATGTTCTACTAAAACTATTGGCGAATGCAAATACGTTAATACAACAAGGTTTAATACGTCATGAAGATCAGTGAAAAATGTTGAAGAAGCATTATTGGGCCCATAAAACGCAAATAAAGATTACGTCACGGTGGTTGGTGCCTACCGCTCCACGAACAATTTCCAGGCAAGAAACGACTTCAATGTAAAAAAGAGTTAAGGGGCTCTGAACTCGCCATTAAGACACCTCGCCCCAATCTAGCACTACGATCACATCGTTAGGTACTGAAAGATTTTTC
>JAZHYW010001696.1:0-36773 GCA_037355805.1 Ixodes ricinus | reverse complement strand
ACAAGTGATGTCACGAGGGTGACATCTCACGTCACGAGTTTCACGACTGGCGTCACGAGAGTCACGAGGGTCACTCGTGAGATAACTCGTGACGGAGACAGAAGAGGGGAGGAGGAGGAGGGAGGAGAAGGAGGAGAAGGGGAGGAGATAAGGAGGATGGGGAGGAAAGAGGAGGAGAGGAGTAGGAGGATAAGGAGGGAGGAGGAGAGAGGAGGAGAGAGAGGAGAGAGGAGAATGCGGGCAAGTGGAGGAGGAGGAAAGGAGGAGTAGGATGGAAGAGAAGATAAGGGGGAGTATGAGGGCAGGAGGTGGGAAGGAGGAGTAGGAGGGAGGAGGGAGGAAACAGATGAGGTGGAGGATGAGGGCAGGAGGAGGAGGTGGGAAGGAGGATGGGAGGACAGGGAGAGGTGGAGGAAGGAGAAAAGGAGAGGAGGAGAAAGAAGAGGTAGGAGGAGGAGACGAGGAGGTTTGGGAGGAGGATGAGGGAGGACGGAGGAGGGGTAGAGGTGGAGGAGGAGGAGGAAATGAGGGTGTGAAGGAGAGGAGGAGAAAGCAGGAAGAGCATATGAGTATGAGCGGAGGAAGAGGAGAGAAGGAGGAGGGGAAGAGGAGGGGCGGAGGGGTGGAGGAGAGGACGAGGAGAAGAAGGCGAGATGCCAGCTACCCGATGCGCAGGCTAGTGCTCTCACCATTCGTAAATCGCAGGGAGGCACGTATGAAAACGTGGTGTACACGCTAGCACTAGTGGCCATCTACATGGGTACAGGTCTGAGCTGTACCCATCGATCTCTGTGGCACGTCAGACGAAATTGATATATTGTGTGCTGCCGAGGACAACAACAGCTTGCTCGTGGTAGCTCTGTATCTCTCGCCTACAGCACTCACCAAATATTTTGCGCAAGAGCAAAGAACTTCATGCCAGTCATGCAGAAAAAAATCCCATTGGACCCGAGGGACGTTCACTCGCTGTTCTGCTGTGTCACCTCGGGGAATCACGC
The DNA here is from genome assembly GCA_037355805.1 of Ixodes ricinus. NCBI lineage: Eukaryota > Metazoa > Arthropoda > Arachnida > Ixodida > Ixodidae > Ixodes > Ixodes ricinus. The sequence continues at coordinate 35,775 of JAZHYW010001696.1, read as the reverse complement.
TCTAGACAAATGCTGAGGAAATCAAAAGTGCCGAGCAGTCTTCGACAGATCCGAGAGCAAGTAGGATGACATCGAGAGAATCACTTGCCTCGTCGTAGTGTTCACTCTAACGCTGTCTCGTTCTGCCGCCTTGCTTCTGCTGTCCTGTTTTATGGCACAGGCAGAACTTAGACAGAGTAGAGCTTCTAGATGTGAGAATTATAAATTCCGTTTCAACGAACAAAAGGTAAGCGAGAATACCACAATAGATATCTTTCCCAGATTGTTTAGCACGGTATATCGCAAAATCGAAATACCTCAAGAGAAGAGGAGGAGGAGGAGGAAAGGTGGGAAGGAGGAGGAGCAGAAGAGGAGGGGGACGACAGAAGGAGGAGAGAAGGAGGAGGGGAGGAGGAAGAGAGAGTACGGATCAAAAGGAGGGGCATATCCTCCTCCCCGTACCTTCTCCTCCTCTCCCTCAAGAGCGGGAAATTTACCAAATATTTTCCGCTAAATGCCAGGAGAGCAGGGGAGGAAAGTACCAGAGAAAGGTATGCCCCTCTTCCTCCTCCTCCGTACTCTTCCCTCCTCTTCCTCAAGAGCTGCCGCCCTAATTCGGCATTAAGGGGAAGTGTCAACGCCTGTCATTTGTTTTTATTATTAATATTTTTAGTTAGGAAACACCCTGTCCGTGTACAGGATCCCCACCGGTCTCTTTTTTTCCTTTCTACGTTTTGTGGCCTGAACGCTCTGCCCTCCTTCACAGGGTGCATGCCACATCTGACATCGGACTTAGGGACACCGTGATTTTCTGAGCTTATCTGCCTGAATTCCAAAGGTGTTCCGCAGTGTGTGAAAGCACGACGTTTTTAGTGCGGAGCCCAGACACAATAGAACATTGCACTTCTTATTGAGTTTTGAATGGCCGACTTATAGTCCAGTACACATTTTTTGTTTTAAGAATAATTTTCGGGTTTTCTGTCTTGAGGAGGTAGTAGAACGTGTTGAGATGGGTGCTTGGGGATGTGTTGTGGAAACCATGGTGCCCCCTATATCCCTATCTGAGCCTAGCTTCAAGGAGGCCACGGGAATCGTCGTCACCAATGGCGGCGGCCACCCGGATATTAGTAACGGAGGCCATATTTCCCGAAAGGGAAGGCTCTCCCTAGCCCACGTAGTGTGAATGTGCCGCCAGCGCACCCTTGGGTGTGATTGTGGACGCGACCCGTTTTCGGGTGACCTTCTACCGGCCTCCTGGGCGCGTCCGTTTCCCACAGGCCATATAAGCCGGCCACAACCTGTGGCCGGGGCTCTTGGAAGGATGGGCTACGCTCAGACTGAGCATTCATTGTTGTTTTCCTTTTCCGTGATCCTGTCAAATAAGGCGGCGTGGACCCCTCCAGGCGATCCTGCTAATTAAGCCAGCGCGAACCTTTTTCCCATTTTTTGTACCCCTTCCGGCAAGCGTCTCCCGCAAGCCAACTAAACACGTTGTACGGTATCCCTCTGTGTCGTGTGGTCTTCCGTCCACCGGAACCTAACGGCAGTCAATGGACGGACCCGCTCGTAGCCACCAGAGCACCGAACTACGGAGAGGGTGTTGCCTCGCAGCGATTAGCAACGTAAGTCGAAACCCACATTTTGATACCCGCGAGTTGCGGAGTGGGTATTTGCCTCACTGAGGACTTTGGGGTAAACAAGAAGCCCACAGTGTAAACCTTTAGTGCAGATGTGGAGGGTCTCTTCTCTTTGCCACACGACCATCTGCTAGTCTTGTTTTTTATATTTTAAACCTTTTGCCATATATGTCGCGCATCATATGAGCGTTTCAACAGCATTATTTTCTGCAACCACGCAGAAGCACGTCGCAGGATGGGGAAAACAGCCAGAAAACTACGGACTACGAAGAGGAACAAACACGACAGGACAATGCCTGTAGTTTTGTTCCTCTTCGTAGTCCAGGTTTCCTGAGCTGTTTTCCTCGTCATGTATAACGTCAACTAAGTGGCCCAGTTCACCACCTTTATTACACGTCGCAGGTGCAATCCAGACAGGATATACCTGTGTACAACTGCACAAGTGGCGCCATCAACAAGATCTCGTACGGCGAAGTGGCAGTCACTACTACCAAGCTGGGGCGAAAGCTACACCAGAAACCCCCTTCGGTCGTCCAGCAAGGGACATGACAATGAGTCCGTTTTACCAAGCCGTCGCCGTCTTTCTCTTCAACTATATTCCGGCCCTGCTCTCTGACCTCGTGCAACGAAGAAAAAACCCAAAATAAGAGGTTCGCATTCTATTCATTTCGCATTTTTTATTTCTACTTAAGTATCTGTTTCCTACGATGATACAAATTTTAAAGACCTTTCTGTTTCGGGTTTGTTGCGTCCACATACATTCCTTGCATTGTGTAATATGCAATTAGTTCACGAAAAACATGAACTGTGTTTTTCGCCATTGTAAATAAACTATGCATAGTAGAAAGCTCAAACTACGTGAGAATGTGACGCTAGAGGAAGGGGACGTTGCGGGAAAGTTTGGGAACGTGACGTTGCCTGGATCAAAAGTAAGTAAGTAAGTTTATTTCCTATCAACACTAATGGCGGAGGTCGAGAAAAAAGCTGTAAAGTACAACTTGATAAGGTCCTCGAGCTCCTACATAGGCGTAATAGCAGAGGCACAGGAAGAAAAAAAAAAGAACTCATACAAAAAAGATATTCCATACCGAAACATGGTTCAAGGTAAAACAAGAGGACACTATACAAGCGCAAAATACGTACTAAGCAAACAAGCAGTAAAAAAATATATATATTAAAATATATATAAAAAATATTACATGAAAGATGAGGTCATTGCTGATTTACCTATCTAAGCTTATAAAATATTCTCTAAGTTGTTTTGGTGATATTCTATTCAATTCCAGTTCACTCTCTTCTAACTGGTTCAGCAATTTAGGCAACGTATATCGAACCATCTGGAAGCCGTAATTTGTTCTCCGAGCCACCATCTCCCAAAGGTGTGCATGACGAGTTGGGTAAACCGGTTCTTTCAGATAAAGATTAGCCAAATTTGTAAGGAAACGTGTAATACTATTGTTTTCCGTTTTAAACATATTAATAAGTCTATAATTGTATAAATTGTATATATTAATAACGCGGAAAGCCCTAAACAGACCAGCTGTATGGGAGCCAAACGAGACGCCGCCGATGGACCTCAGTATTCTTTTTTGTAATAAAAAAATCTTCTCAAGGGTCAATAATGTAGTTGAGCCCCAAACAAGATGGCCATAATTTAAATACGAATAAAACAGAGAATTGTAGATTAGTAATTTCACATTCGTGGATGATAATTCACATTTCACATTCGTGAAATGTGAATTTCACATTCGTGGATTCGTGGAAGATAATTCAGAAATGCTAGATTTTCTTCTGAGGCGACATCCACCTAAGCCTAATATAGTCTAAGCACAAACGGACACTGTGGACGCTTGTACGATTTATAAAAGTGAAAAACCCTTGTCAGTAAGATAGATAATATTGTTTTCTTTTTCGCTGGCAAGTTTTCCCTGAAATAGATGACGCATGCGCAGAGGAGTGATATTTCTTGTTTTGACGATATTAGGTTTAAGTGGACGTTGGCTCATAAAGAAATTGCGTTTCTAATATTGATCTTTTGATCGAGGCACCGTCATGTTCTCAAACTTTGGCGCTCTATCCCAACTACATGCGCCACATTTTCCCAAATTGTGAGCTTTCTGCGATGCAGAGGTTATTCAGCCGGGCGGAAAAACACGGTTCTCTTATTTTGGGAACATCCTGTACGTACGTTGAAGCTTAGGGTTGTAAAACAAGCCGGGAAAGTCAGAGCCTGCACATAGAAAACTTGAATTATCATCGAGATTGTATTTAGGCGATACAATTCACCCTGTAACATTTTGAAGTGTACCTTCTTTCCTGGAAATAATTAGATGAATAAAATTGCCAGAGTCATACGAGGACGTCAACGCAGAAGACAGAGTTAGCGATGGTTGTAATTAACATGAGGAATATCCTTCCGGTAGGGGCATCAAGCAGAGAACAGTCACTTTCGTCTGTGGTCTGCTCGACACTGTGGTCTGCTCGAAGACGAGCGGACTTCGTTCAATTGGACCAGTCATCTGATGAGCCTCACTTGAAGTCACTCTCTACGTCAATCAAAAGTGTTTTTTCCCCTCAGACTCGGGCGTCGCTGTCATGGGTCCCAGCGTGAATATTGCTGGATTTGGTAAATCAATGTGTGTGCCGCGCAAGCGAAACTTTGGGCTAATACTTTGCAGTAAATCTATTTCAATGGTTATTCGCATCTTCCGAATCGTCTTCATTGTCCCTTTAAAACATAATGTAGTATCACGACGTACCCATTGCCTGTTGATAATTAGTTTTAGACGAGCTACCATGGACACATAACTCACTATCGTGATGTTTGCTACATTCCGAGGAGAAAGGTGTCTGCTTTCTTGAACTCGTGACAGCCCCTTCTCCCTTTTTCATGCCTCCTCCTCTCAGGCTCGGAGAGCCTCTTCCCTGCTTTTTCATCCCATCTGATACGCTTAGGGATTTGTTTGTGTGTTTCTTTGTTTTCGACTTTGCCAAAAAATAGTTATGAATATACGAAAGGTAACCTACGTACCATTCAAAAAACACTCTATCGAAAATATTTACATGTTTCCTGATGAAGATCTAAAGTCAAATCTTGTAAAGAGCGATTTAGTTTGGGCTCGTATTCAATCTCAAAGTGTCCCTAGTCTATCCTAAAATATTTAGTTGGAAACGAAATTTAATTCCTAAAAGTTTCGCTCCTTCGAGGCTTCCACCTAACAACCAGCTGATCGCTATTTGTACACACAGGGTGGTGCATATTCTGAAGAAATACCTGTTTATCTTCTTCACTACAGGCTTCTTCACAACACCTACATGTGTTATGAAGTCATTTACTTAGCGTAATTACTGTGTGCCTCGATTACCTAGAAAACACCAGAACTACTACTGTAGCTTTACACCATAGATACCCCAAACATTTCAGACTCGCAAAAATTGCTTTGAAAAGGCGTTTCTTCCTCGAACTATAACCGATATAATAACAACTTCACTCCAGGATACCCAATTCAGGTTCACTTGAAAACCTCCTGCACCGGATGACCACCTCATAGCAAGTGTCTTACACCACCAAGTAGAAAGGTATTCACTTACACATATTGCAACCCTCTCCTTCAATAGCCTTGTACCGGGATAGCAGCTTCGTGAAATAAAAGTAAAATGCATGAAATGAATACATACCCATATAAAAATTATCTAATAAAAACGCACCTAGATATAGACCCTCTCCGAATTTTCATTAAAAACTATGCTGGAGAGTACAACATGCTATAATGTTTATGGCGGGCGTTACCATGATGTCTGCGCCCTACCGAGTGCGAAGGAGCAAACTTCTGAAGTTATCCTTTTGAAGAAAAGCTTGGCGGCATTTACCGATCATTTACAAGGTTCACAATAATACGCCCCTGAAGACGACCAACCGTAAACAACGGCGATGCAAACAAAAGCATCACTGACAGCTGCCTTAAACCACAATAAGTTGATGCGACAGTATTTTTATTCTGGCAACTTTATTATCCTACGTAATTAGTGACTGTGAGCCAATTACATTAGCTAATTTAATGCATGTAGCCCCTGTGGCATTTAGGGTCAAATAAATGAAATGGATGTGCAGTGTGGGCATACTTTCGTGCATTTTGTGACGGAATGTTTTACCTTTCCACGTTTTACGGCATTTATCACTTCCTTGTGCAAAACCGTATCTCGTAAAAGAGACAAAAAATGTATAAAGTTAACACAGCACGCCAAGAATTTCCCGAAATCAAGCTCATCGTAATGTTGCCTCTTGCTTATGATTTTACTCATATTCGTGGCAGCACCGCTGTCCTGGAACATGATGGCTATATTTGGGAGCACATGTGCACAAACAGCATCCGAAGGTTCTGTTGCGACAGCGCTTGTACGCAAGCTGCACTGTTCATACCAGGTTTTATGTCACGTACAGGAACAAAATAGACGCTCCGGAAACATTTGCCTCTGGCTTATGGCGCATTTTATTATCCCGTGTGTGTGAGGTACGCGCAAACATACCCTTACTACTCAAATCTATAGGAGCGCAGGTTTCGAAGAGATTCCCAAAAAGATAGATTTTAACCTTGTCTCCGTTATTATTATTCACTCCTTCCTGCCTAAAAAGCGACCTTACACGAAGCAATGCAAAAGGACGTTAGCGGCACACGCAACATATCAAGGGCGGCCCATCGTGTAGAGCATTAGTAATCGCGTGAATTTTTGGAACACCAGCACTAGATGTCAAAAATATGGCAGAAGTCTCAATTGCTGCATGGTACACTTTTGAAGTTTCAAAATATGATGTTGAAAATCTATGCAGCCATAAAACACATTTGTTTCGGTTGATTCAATCAGAATTAGCTTTCTCCTGTACTGAGTACCTTAAGGTTACCCACAAAAGCAGTCATATAGGCCTCCTGCGTAGCCCAAGGGGCGCTGCGAAAATTGACTCGTTTGGACTTGTTTTGGATAGTACACACTTGAGTGTTTCAAATTGCCACACATAAAGAAGAGTGCCTGCTTTGATTCCCAACGCAAAATCAATACCAAAAAACAAAAACAAAATTCGATCGCCGTCGAAGTGCAGGTTAAATCTTAGACGCAAAGAGGTTGAGACAAAAGACGTCGTTTTACGGGATCCCCAAAAAAGAAGGAAAACATATCTAAAGCAAGTGTGCAGTAGAGCTGGTTGAGTAGAGACAATATTTTTACCCTTGTGACTGAGAACAAGAAAGACAGCACAGATATGTGCAGTGATTTACTTAATGTCCGCACTCTCCAGAGTTGAAATAATGTCTAAAAAAAGCGTCGGGATGCCATATGTTTTGATGTCACCACGCAAATATAAAAGATGCGTACCCTAGCAGGTGTTGCATGAACTTTGCACTTTCCATTGTCTCTCCGCGTTCAATCTAGCCACTTTATGACGTCGAAATGCGTTTTTACGTTCTTCAGCACTAAGGAAGATAAAAGGAATGTTAAGGTGCCATATGTAATGCGAGGCCCAGTCAAGTTAGCTTGTACTACCCAAAATAACAGCCCCACTGTTTGTTCAAAGCTTGAGCGCAGAAGGCCTTTAGCGAAATAGCAGCAATCCAAAAGGAAACAAAGTACAAGTCAAACAAACGTAAAGCTGTACAACTTGTCCTTTTTTCCCTCTTGTATTTCGCTCTGCCTTACCAATCCCCCCAAATGTACTCTTCATTGGTGACTTGGTGATCTGAGATGCCAGATAATGCATAACTGTGAAGATGAGAATTTCCTACGCATATTGCGCACTCACATTTTTGTGGCGGTCTTCTTTAAACGTCATTTTGAAATCAGATGCCAAAATAAGCCCATTGACGAAACACGGAAATATAAAATAATGTGCCTTAATAAAACACGTATGCCGCAAAAAGAATTCCACCAAAAGGTATCAATTTTGTGCGCAATAATTACTCCAGAAGGCACAATTTAGGGAGATTTTATGACCGGCTCTAAGCCCCACCCACAGATCAGTGGACCCGTCTGGTACTACTTGCTCGGCTTAGCTGCACATCCGAACGCGTACAGAAGCCTTGTACCTTCCTGTCACGACATCCCGTGCGTCTAGTCTGGCGTCTGACACCGTCTGCTAGTAGTGCGAGCAGACGCGCGGCAGCCTCCTGCATCGTGTGCTATTCCACCACCGACTATAATCGTCTACAACGCCATGAAGACGAGACCATGAAAGCGGCACTCTATCCATCCGTCATGCACGAGCTGCAGTTCAGTAGAAGTATCTTTCGGCGTCTGTCCACGTCCACTAAGGGCCGGTTGCACCAACGTCGCTTACCTTAACCCAAAGCGGCTCTTTACTAAGTCGGCTTAGCGCCCTAAGCCGAGCTCGGATAAGCACGGGTTTAAATTCCGGTTGCACCAACGTTAACCCGGCTTTACAGAGGCGCCCCTAGCTAAACGCTGGATTTGCCTAGGGAATGTAGGGACAAACAGAGCGAACTAGGGAACGCTCAGAGGGATGAATACGATTGGCGGAGAGGAATCACGTAATGTAAAAAGAAAAAAAAACTGCCGCACTAGTCGTAGTTAACGTCTGCTTTTCGCTGTATTTCTTCGGTGAGTAACGAATTAAAGGTCTCCAAATTCAATCATTTTTTCGCTTAACTTTCAAAAACAGGAGTCAAAGCTTTAAATAAACACGAATGCTCTTTACATCTGTGATTGTGTGTTTAATATCGGTTGATAACAGAATATTTTGACAGTGACAGTAGTTTTCGTGCTCACATTTTGAGATAACGGAGCCATCAGGGGCCCCAAGTCTCACCGAACGCAAAAAGGACTCTCTACTCGCTACATTGCTGAAGACAAAACATCATCGAGAATAAGTAGGCAGGTAAGATGACTACTGAAAGTCATGCCTGAGACCGATGAAGTTCAAAACAGCGACGAACTCGCCACGGCAGCTGCGAAAATGCCCGGAAATCGTCGAATAGAAGTCGTCGAGATCTTGCATCAACCGTACTCGTTGCTATCAGCAAGGTGACAAAACTGCACTGTACCGTCGTTGAACTGATTGTGTCAAACCCTTCGGTAATGGAACTACGTATATTTTGCTTTAGTGACAAAGAAAGAAGGTATAACTATCAATACATCAAAGCGATACTACTGGTAGATCCCTTGATGATCATACAAACTGTCAATTATTGAATACGCAAAGGTCGCCCAGAACCATTTTTTTTATTCCTGCTGATAGAGAACCAAAAGCTTGTTCGCGAGTGATAATAAGCAGATCTTGAGTTCATACAAATAGACGGCGGCAGACTTCGAAGTATAGAAAACTCCCACTAGTACATCACATCGTGCCGACGAGAACGGTTGTCTCTTCGCATCACCTGCCCCAGCCTGCCCCAATACAGCGCTGAACGAATCTCGCATTGTAGTCGTTACGATTTGTCGTCGCCACGAATGAAAGATATAAAGCAAAACATTTCTAAAAGCACGATCACCAGAAAAGTTGCGGTTATAGACCGCAGTTTTCTGAAGTGAAGATTCTACTCGCGAGACAAGGAAAATTCACTGAAGGTTGTCTCAAAACTAAAGAAATTGTATTTTTGCAGTTTTATTATTTAAATGCACCGCAATTTGATGCAAACGGCAGAAGTGTCGACAATCAGCTGATGGCCGAGATCACGTACGGCTACTATTTCAACGCACCGATCGGATTAAAGGATATGCTTTGCAAGCAGAAATTAACAAGGTGTTAAATAGCAATACGTGACAGTTATGCGAAAATCAGTAAGTACATACGAACAGGCTCGTTGACAGAAAAACCAACGGGAAGGCAGACGTGAGCCCCACAGCTCCGTCCGTATCTCGGTTAGGGCTAACACGCACTGAGAGTGGAGAGCAAACTTGAAAACAGGGGTCGATAAACACTTCACGAGACAATATTTTGCATCCTTGTCACAATCGAAGGCCACTCTGTCGAGACTCTCACGCTGTTATGGCCTGAAACACTTTGTACAACCACTTTCGTCCACCGCGTCGACCGCCACAAACCAGCCGCCATGTTTATAATCTAGGATTAAGAAAGAAGCAAAAGCAAAGTGCCCAATGTTGAGCGCTCAAGATAAGCGTAGTTTAGTGCTAGGTTTAGCGATAAGCGAGTTTAGTGCAACCGAACGAAACCGAAACTTAACTTAGGTTCCCGGCTAAGCTCCGCTTTTTTCTAAGCGGCGTTGGTGCAACCGGCCCTAAGAAGCGTACGAAAAAGACAAGGCATTAATTCAACTGCATTGTAATGCACACCTTTCTGTGTTTTTTTTTCCAAAATGCTCTCTGGCATAGCGTGTGTGAGCAAGGTGGATTGGTGTTATGACATACATTTAAAAATTCGAACTAAAAATATTTCCTTCGAGTTATCGTTTTAACTCTTTTCGCTTATGACCTAGCACGCGGCCGAAGAAGCAGACGGACGGCGTGAGAAGATCACCGGAGATTCGTATCAGGGCGGTGCGGGTTGAGACGGGAAAGAAAGGCGAGATTTCGATCGACTCGAGAAACTACACTTTTTCTTGAAGGTCAATAGCCGCCACGTGTCGCTAAAATGTGGAACTAAACTGCCATGTCCCCGAAAGGAGCTCTTTTTTATCTATACTCTGCTGCTGCAGATTTTGTAGGTGTATGGAAATGATCAGTGCAGGTTAATATCTAATAAAATAGCAATGACAATTATAGCAGGGTACAATGGGCATAAATATATATATATATATATATGTATATATGGGCGGTTTCATTTGGATTCAGGCAACGAGTGGCAGTCGTATTTTTTTATTTTGCTTCAAATTTTTATATTTTGTGGAGCATGTTTTGTGCTTTGTGTTTTGTTTTATATTTTGTGGAGCATGAAAGTAGATAAAACGACATTGCAACTACGATTTATTATTCGTCACTTCAATCTTTGTACAAATCAGCAACCGTACCTCTGCGAACAACTGTGACCTAAATTGCGGATTTGTTATTTTTTTTGACTCAGCTATGTTTAGTATTGTTTCAAAAATAATACCACGTATAAAACCTTTCATTGCCTTCCAAAATAAGCAAAGTTTGTGTTTTTATCAGGTACGAGTACTGAGAAACAAATTATGAAACAAAGAAGGTTTTCACTTTTTGTTGAATTTCAGCACGCTGTATAAAAAAAAGAAGTTTTATTTTTTTTTACATTTTTTGCGTCGCGTTCTCTTCGCACCCTTCTTTTATCCAGAATACATTCCTTTAGAGGTATTTGCACTGGTTTTGAGTTTTAAACCTCTAAATGTGCTAAAAAAAGAGCAAGTGCCGATGGTGGGTTTTGACGATTGTCGTGTGTGGCGTATGTGAGCCACTCTTAATCTCGAAGCATTCAAAAAAGAGCTTCTATATTTTAATTGTTATATATATGCAAGTCGGTAAAGCGACATTTCAACTACTATTTATTATTCGTCGATTCAATCTTTGTAATTATCCCCAAACATGCCTCCGCGAATAACTGTGACTTAAACTGCGGATTTTTTTCTGAGTCGACTATGTTTAGTTTTGTTTTTAAAATAATACCACGTGTAGAGCCTTTCATTGCCTTCGACATTATGGAAAGTTTGTGTCTTAATCACGTACGAGTATTGACAAATAAATTATGAAACGCAAAAGGTTTTCAGTTTTAGTTCTATTTCAACACGCTGTATAAATTTTTTTTTTTGCGTCGCGTTTTTTTTTTACATTTTTCTTTTATCCACCATACATTCCGTTAGAGGTGTATGCAGGAGTTTTGAGTTTTCAGCCTCTAAATATGCTAAAAAATAGCAAATGCCGATGGTGGGTTTATGGGTTATAGCTGTATATTTTACTCTTCATTATAATAATCTAAGGAACGTTTAATAAATAAGCATATAAAAGACATTGATGTTGTCAGGTGTATAATAACAAGTTTGCAATTCCAAACGTCTAAATACTATAAAATCGCAACTGCCGAAAGCGGGTTTTCAGACAATTTCCGCCGATGCCATGATTGGAGTGGCCTCAAACCTGAACCCCTATGCGCTGCATAATCTATGCTACGTTAGAAATATCAAATTATAATATTGTAAAGCATTAGAGTAAAAAGCACTTCCTATTGGAAACCTAGATTTTTAAATTTTGAAATTTCATATTTTTAATGCGAAATTTATGTTGATACCAGAATAGAATAATTTTTTGCATTATTAGAGGCTTAAAACTTAAAACCAGTGCATATATTTCTAACGGAATGTATTCGGAGTAAAGAAAGGGTGTAAAAACAACGCGACGCAAGACAAATATTTTTTTATACAGTGTGTTGAAATTTAACAAGGTGAAAACCTACTCTGTTTCATAATTTATTTTTCAATACTTGTACATAATAAAGGCACAAATTTCGCTTACTTTCGGAGGCAATGAAAGGTTCTACACGTAGTATTATTTTAAAAGCGATGCTAAACATAGTCCACTCAGAAACAAATCCGCAGTTCAGGTCACAGTTGTTCCCGAAGGCATGTTTGGGGATTTTACAAAGATTAGATCGAATAATAATAAATAGTAGCTGGAATGTCGTTTTACCGACTTGCATATAAATAACAATAACAAATATAGAAGCTCTCTTTTGAATACTTTGAGATTGAGAGTGGTTCAAAAACGCCACATACGACAATTGTCAAGACCCACCATCGGCACTTGCTTTCTTAGCATATTTAGAGGCTTAAACCTCCAAACCAGTGCAAATACCTCTAACGGAATGTATTCTGGGTAAAAGAGGGGTGCAGAAGAAACGCGACGCGAAAAAAAAGAAATTAAAAATGGTGTGTTTTTTCTATACAGCATGCTGAAATTGAACGAAAAGTGAAAACCTTCTCTGTTTAATAATGTATTTCTCAGTACTCCTACACGATATAACACAAACTTTGCTTAATTTAGAAGGCAATGAAGGGTTCTACACGTGGTATTATTTTAAAAGCAATAATAAACATAATCGACCCCCCCCCCCAAAAAAAAAAAAAAAAAAACCGCAATTGTGGTCACAGCTGTTCGCGAAGGCAATTTGGGGGATTTTTACAAAAATTGAAGTGACGAATAATAAATAGTAGTTAATATGTCGTTTTACCTATTTTCATATATATTACGCTAAAAAATATAGACGCCCTCTTTCGAATACTTTGAGATGAGAGTGATTCAAAAACGCCACACACGACAATCGTCAAAACCTCATTGTTCTTTCCCGCTTCTTTGATATATTTTTTTCTCAGAAATTAAAGATGCCCGGATATTAGAATAGGAAGGATTGTTCTTCTTGGAACATGCTCCACAAAATATAAAAATTTGAAGCAAAATAAAAATTACGACTGCCACTCGTTGCCTGAATCCAAATGAAACCGCTTTATATATATATATGGGTGTTTTCATCTCAAATCGGGCAGGCTAAAAGGGTCTAATTTTTAATTTTGACGAAAAAATATATGTTTTTGGGACATTCCTGAAATGAAGGAGGTCGCAAACCACATGTTCCACAGATTTTTAGTTCTCGAGTGACGAAGCGTAGAAGCCGCAGTGGCAGAAACTAGTGTTTTTGCCTGCCGTTGCAGGTCGCGTGTTTGACACCCTCTGCAGGCGCTAGTATTTTCTACACCTTTTTAACTTTTGTTCCTCGTTTTATAGATACTATAAAGATACATTGATGTATTCAAATATTTTTAGGAATTTTATTGTTTCCTAAAAAAATGTCAAACTCGTCATTCCGGTCGCGTTTGGGTCAACTTTGACAAGTTATTACTTTGCCTGTACATAAGGTAAATTTTTTTCTTTGGCTCTACAGAAATCCGAAAGCAAGTCCATTATAGATAAAATAATATCATTATGATCTGTTGACTAACCGCTCCGCTACCTTCCCGTAAACGTTGTAAGAAATAAGAAATGTTAAATGTTTGAGGTCAATTTTCTCAAAAAAACATTTTTGTAAATTTGTATCTTTTTACTTGCTTGTAGATATTTTAGTCGACTAGAAGAAAAAACAATCTAGAAATGTAATATTTTGGTTGTATGTGCTCTATTCGAGCCGCAATCGCGTGAAATGTGTGAGCATTTGTTATTTTTCACAACGTTTACGTGAAGGTAGCGGAGCGGCTACTCAGCAGATCATAATGATATTACTATATCTATACTAGGCATGATTAGGGTTTTCTATAGAGCTAAAGAAATAAAACATACATTAAGTACAGACAAAGTAATGACCTGCCAAGATTTGACCACAACTGGACCTGAGTGACGAGTTTGACATTTTTTAGAAGACTAATCAAATAATTAGAAATATTTGAATACGTCAAGGTATCTTCATAACAGTGTTGGAGGTAACGCGTTACTAGTAACGACGTTACTGGTAACGCGTTACATTTTTCGCTAACGCAGTAACGTACTCGTTAGTATTCTGAATGACTAACGAATAAAGTATTTTCGTTACCTTTTTACGGTATCGGCTATCAAATTACGTTACTCGTTACTTTTGACCAAAACTGGTGAAATACATTAGGCATTTGGGAAAAGGTCACGACGCCTGATCTAACGTTTAGAATTGCAATCTTGTGCATAAAACTGGAGACGTTAGGGGAACTAAATTTAGGTCACAAAGCTCAATGGAGGATCTAGCTTCTCTGCTCGAAGGGTAACTACTTGCGCTCGAGCACGCGATGCCAGGCAATGCCGTAACTTGCTGCTAAGCCTTCTGAACCTTCGATTTCCTAAAACAGTGGGTTTTCCACTTATCAGTTCACCTATTCCCCCATCCCTCTCAAATTCCTGTACAAGCTTATCGCTGCACGGAACCAGCATCCGTCACAGTAAACTTTAAAAAAATAAAAAAACCTTTCTGATAAAAAGACACATCCATTAAAAGGCGACATTATCTCGCTTCTCGAAGGCGAAACAAACCTTTGGCTACCAACTAATTCAGTTCGTCCTTTTTTTTTTTTTTTTTCATAGTGTCACCATTTAGGAGGCTTGAACAAACGACTGCGTTACAGCCCCCTCCCCTCCCTCCCTCCTCTTCCCCCTCTGCTTTGTGCAGCAGAGGTGGACAGCGGGGGGGGGGAGGGGGATAGTAATGGTTACTATTTACCTGCAAAAATAGTAACGGTTAGAAGTAATTTTTTACTTCAAAAAGTAATCAGATTTCTCTTCTGATTACTGCCTGATAGAAGTAATCAACAAATTAATACATTACTTTAAAAAGAAATCGATTACAAGTAATTTGATAACTTGTAATGCGTACGGTACAAGTCTTGGAAATAGTATCAACCGTACTGTTACCAAAACCGGCGTAAAGATGAGGGTGTTGGTTGGCGGTTGTGTTCCAGCAGTCCCCGTTTGCATGCTGAAGTTTATAAAAGCCGATTGACTTTCGATTGGTCTCGTGAAAGTTTTCTCTTTCACGAGACCAAAGACATGTTTGTAAGCGAACACATCTCTGCCAAACATATGTACTCGAACACAAAAAGTAACGTGAAAGTTACCTAAAAGTAACGTAAAAGTAAAGTTTGTTATTTTTGAAAAGTAACGGTAACGGTATATTGTTACGTTTGTAAAGTAGTAACGTAGCTCATTAACGCGTTAAATTTGACCATACTAACGAGTAACGCTATTTCGTTACTTTTTTCAGTAATAGCCGTTGCTTGCTTTATAGTACTTATTAAATTGGGCGGAAAAACTAAAAGGGTGTAGAAACAACGACTAGCGCCAGCAGAGGGTGTCAAACACGCGACCTGCGACGGCAGGCAAAAACACTAGTTTCTGCCACTGCAGCTTCTACGCTTCGTAACTCGAGAACAAAAAATCTGGGGAACATGCGGTTTGTACTCTCCTTCATTTGAGAAATGTCCCCAAAACATATTTTTTTCTTGAAAATTAAAAATTAGACCTTTTCAGCCTGACCGATATGGGAGGTTTCATCTCAAATCGGGCAGGCTAAAAAGGTCTAAATTTTAATTTTCACGAAAAAAATATATGTTTTGGGGCATTTCTCAAATGAAGGAGGGCGCAAACCGCATGTTCCCCAGATTTTTCGTTCTTGAGTTACGAAGCGTAGAAGCCGCAGTGGCAGAAACTAGTGTTTCTGCCTGCCGTCGCAGGTCGCATGTTTGACACCCTCTGCTGGTGCTAGTGTATTTCCTACACTCTTTTAACTTTTCCTCCTCATTTAATAGGTACTATAAAGATACCTTGACATATTCAAATATTTCTAATAATTTGATTGTCTTCTAAACAAAATGTCAAACTCGTCACTCAGTTCGATTTTTGGTCAACTTTGACAGGTCATACTTTGTCTGTACTTAAGGTACATTTTATTTCTTTAGCTCTATAGAAAGCCCTAAGCATGCCTAGTATAGATATAGTAATATCATTATGATCTGCTGAGTAGCCGCTCCGCTACCTTCACGTAAACGTTGTGAAAAATAACAAATGTTCACACATTTCACGCGATTGCGGCTCAAATAGTGGACATACAACCAAAATATTCACATTTCTAGATTGTTTTTTCTTGTAGTCGACTAATATATCTACAAAAATCATAAAAAATAAAAATTTACAAAAAATGTGTTTTTGAGAAAATCGATTTCAAACTTTCAACATTTCTTATTTGTTACAACGTTTACGTGAAGGTAGCGGAGCAGCTAGTCAACAGATCATAATGATATTATAATATCTATAATGGGCTTGCTTTGGGCATTCTGTAGAGCTAAAGAAAGAAAATTTACCTTAAGTACAGACAAAGTAATGACCTGTCAAATTTGACCAAAAAGCGACCGGAGTGACGAGTTTGACAATTGTTTTAGAAAACAATCGAATTTCTAAAAATATTTGAATACGTCAAGGTATCTTTATAATACCTATTAAATGAGGGAAAAAGTTAAAATGGTGTAGGAAAAACACTAGCGCCAGCAGAAAGTGTCAAACACGCGACATGCGACGGCAGGCAAAAACACTAGTTTCTGCCACTGCGGCTTCTACGCTTCGTAACTCGAGAACGAAAAATCTGGGGAACATGCGGTTTGCGCCCTCCTTCATTTGAGAAATGCCCCCAAAACATATATTTTTTTCGTGACAATTTAAAAATTAGATTCTTTTAGCCTGCCCGATTTGAAATAAAAACACCCATATATATATACATACATATACAGGGTCTATCACGAAAGGTGGACAAATTCGATATTGCGAAAACTACGCGTCGCAACAAAAAAAGGCTTGCGCCTTTTTGGTACTAGGCCAGGGGCCCATCTAGGAAAATTATTAAAGTCCGGGATAATTAGATCGTTCATTATTTTCGACGTAATTAACTTTTTTAATATTGGGTTTAAGGGCATCGTTTCAATTAGAAAATTGCTCAGCGTCATCGAAAACCACTAAATCAACAAACTGCGAGTAACGATAGAAGGTACGCGCAGCATTTTACGGCTTTCTGAAAAACCATACAAATTCGACGGGTTTTTAAGTTTCGGTTTGTTATCGGAGCGCATCTCAGCCCCGGCGGCACGCGCCCCGTGGAGAAATAGTGCAACCAGCATCTGCTGCGTTGCGCGATCGACGCGACGCAGCAGAGGCTGGTTGCACTATCTCTCCACGGGGCGCGGTGCTGCCGGGGCGGAGATGCGCTCCGATAACAAACCGAAACTTAAAAACCCGTCGAATTTGTACGGTTTTTCAGAAAGCTGTAAAATGCTTCGCAGTGCCTTCTATCGTTCTGCAATTTGTTGATTTAGTGTTTTTGACGATGCTGAGCAATTTTCTAATTGAAACCATGCCCTTAAACACAATAATAAAAAGTTAATTACGCAAAAATAATTAACAATATCATCATCTCGGACTTTATTAATTTTCCTAAAAGGCCCCTGGCCCAGGACCAAAACGACACAAGCCTTTTTTTGTGTGCGATGCGTAGTTTTCGCAATATCGAATTTGTCCACTTTCGTGAAACACCCTGTATATATACAGGGTGTTTCACGAAAGGTGGACAAATTCGATATTGCGAAAACTACGCGTCGCAACAAAAAAAGGCTTGTGTCTTTTTGGTCCTGGGCCAGGGCCCTTTTTCGGAAAATTAATAAAGTCCGAGATAATTAGATTGTTAATTATTTTTCCGTAATTAACTTTTTTAATATTATGTTTAAGGGCATAGTTTCAATTAGAAAATTGCTCAGCGTCATCGAAAACCACTAAATCAACAAACTGCGGAACGATAGAAGGCACGCGAAGCATTTTACGGCTTTCTGAAAAACCGTACGAATTCGACGGGTTTTTAAGTTTCGGTTTGTTATCGGCGCGCATCTCAGCCCCGGCGGCACCGCGCCCCGTGGAGAGATAGCGCAACCAGCCTCTGCTGCGTCGCGCGATGACAGCGCAGCAGAGGTTGGATGCACTATCTCTCCACGGGGCGCGCTGCCGCCGGGGCTGAGATGCGCTCCGATAACAAACCGAAACTTAAAAACCCGTCAAATTCGTGCGGTTTTTCAGAAAGCCGTAAAATGCTTCGCGTGCCTTCTATCGTTCTGCAATTTGTTGATTTAGTGGTTTTCAATGACGCTGAGCAATTTTCTAATTGAAACCATGCCCTTAAACCCAATATTTAAAAAGTTAATTACGCAAAAATAATTAACAATATAATTATCTCGGACTTTAATAATTTTCTTTAATAGGCCCCTGGCCCAGGTCCAAAACGACACAAGCCTTTTTTTGGCGCGACGCATAGATTTCGCAATATCGAATTTGTCCACCTTTCGTGAAACACCCTTTATATCCCTATTGAAAAATCCGGCAAAAACTTCCAGTGACATTCGGTGGAAACGGGTTAATTTCCACTCATTTTCACCAGAAACCAGCGTAGTTTACCAGTTTTTTGGTGGAAATATTACCGGCCGCCACTTTCAGTTACCAGATTCCGGTGTACGTTTTACCGGAGCCACTTTCGGTTAAAATCCGGCAAAAACTTCCCGTGACATTCAGTGGAAACGGGTTAATTTCCACTCATTTTCACCAGAAACCAGCGTCGTTTACCAGTCTGTGGTGGAAATATTACCGGAAGACACTTTCGCTGAAAGTTTTGCCAGAACCACTTTCGATTACCCGTCGCTGGAATCCTACCGGAAGCCACTCTCGTTTGCCGGACACCGAACTTCACTGGTAGCCGACGAAAGGGGAACGGCTAAAGGCAAGGAAGCCAAGACGAGCAGGGGGACTAGCTGAGTTTGTAATGGTGGCCGCCAATGCAGTGGCATTCTCGTGAGTGCGTGTTTTAGCTCGAGACGACGTTGCAATCCTGCAAGAAGTGCGTGCAGCGAACTGTTTTGACGATCCAAAAAGGTGAGCAGCGATCACCGGCAACTTGCTATTTGCGACAGGCAAAAGTCGGGGCCAGAGCAGGTACGAGACCACTCGGGCGGCATTCTCGTGAGTGCGAGTTTTAGCTCGGGACGACGTTGCAACCCTCAAGAAGTGCGTGCAGCGAACTGTTTTGACGATCCAAAAAGGTGGGCACTTTCACCCGTTTTCATCCGAAACCAGTTTACCTGCAGTCTGTGCGAGATTATTTGCCGGCAAACAGATTTCGCTGGAATTTCATCGGCATCGGGTTTCCAGATTTCGCTGGAATGTCACCGGCAGCCACTTTCGTTTCCCAGACGACCCGGTTTTAATCTTACCCGAAACGGGTGACTCGCTTCCCTGTTTACCGAACTTCACTCAAAGCCGACGCGAGGGGAGGGGAAGCCGAGGCGAGCCGGGGACTGGGCGTCCTTGGTGCCTCGCACCAAGGACGAGTCCCCACGCACCCTCTCTCCCTCGCATTGGGTCGTGGGAAAAATGCGAGAAGGTCGTTTTGCTGACTATTTTTTTTTAAGAAAACCGGCTTCTTTGTCCGTCAACGAGCAACGGCCGGCCAGGAACGAACGCTCAGTCTCGGATTCTCGTTCCATGTGTGCGACCTGTATCTTCCAGAGCAGCTGGGTGTGCAGATGAAAAGAAAATATCTTTCAGTGACCTGTTTCTTACGCCTCTTTGTCCGTCCGGCTTCAGAAGCATCCAGCGAGCGAAAAAGACTGTGCCCAAGATTTCTCAACGTCGGCGGATGTTCGTTTCGCGCGTTCGTGGTTTTCGCTAAGCGTGCTACTGACGCCGTGGTGCACCCGCGGCGGCGGCATCAGGGACGACATCGTGAGTGTGCCCGGGATTTCTCAACGGCGGCGGATGTTCGTTCCGCGCGGTCGTGGTTTTCGCTAAGCGTGCTACTGACGCCTGGTGCACCCGCGGCGACGGCATCAGGGACGACATCGTGAGTGTGCCCGGGATTTCTCAACGGCGGCGGATGTTCGTTCCGCGCGGTCGTGGTTTTCGCTAAGCGTGACTAGTGTGAATGTGTCCGCCTGGTGCACCCGCGGCGATGGCATCAGGGACGACAACGTGAGTGTGCCCGAGATTTCTCAACGTCGGCGGATGTTCGTTCCGCGCGGTCCTGCCTTATTGAAAAATCCGGCAAAATCTTCCAGTGACATTCGGTGGAAACGGGTTAATTTCCACTCATTTTCACCAGAAACCAGCGTAGTTTACCAGTTTTCTGGTGGAAATATTACCGGCCGCCACTTTCAGTTACCAGATTCCGGTGTACGTTTTACCGGAGCCACTTTTGGTTAAAATCCGGCAAAAACTTCCCGTGACATTCAGTGGAAACGGGTTAATTTCCACTCATTTTCACCAGAAACCAGCGTCGTTTACCAGTCTGTGGTGGAAATATTACCGGAAGACACTTTCGCTGAAAGTTTTGCCAGAACCATTTTCGATTACCCGTCGCTGGAATCCTACCGGAAGCCACTCTCGTTTTCCAGACACCGAACTTCACTGGTAGCCGACGAAAGGGGAACGGCTAAAGACAAGGAAGCCAAGTCGAGCAGGGGGACTAGGAGTTTGTAATGGTGGCCGCCAATGCAGTGGCATTCCCGTGAGTGCGTGTTTTAGCTCGAGACGACGTTGCAATCCTGCAAGAAGTGCGTGCAGCGAACTGTTTTGACGATCCAAAAAGGTGAGCAGCGATCACCGGCAACTTGCTATTTGCGACAGGCAAAAGTCGGGGCACAGCAGGTACGAGACCACTCGGGCGGCATTCTCGTGAGTGCGAGTTTTAGCTCGGGACGACGTTGCAACCCTCAAGAAGTGCGTGCAGCGAACTGTTTTGACGATCCAAAAAGGTGGGCACTTTCACCCGTTTTCATCCGAAACCAGTTTACCTGCAGTCTGTGCGAGATTATTTGCCGGCAAACAGATTTCGCTGAAATTTCATCGGCATCGGGTTTCCAGATTTCGCTGGAATGTCACCGGCAGCCACTTTCGATTCCCAGACGACCCGGTTTTAATCTTACCCGAAACGGGTGACTCGCTTCCCTGTTTACCGAACTTCACTCAAAGCCGACGCGAGGGGAGGGGAAGCCGAGGCGAGCCGGGGACTGGGCGTCCTTGGTGCCTCGCACCAAGGACGAGTCCCCACGCACCCTCTCTCCCTCGCATTGGGTCGTGGGGAAAATGCGAGAAGGTCGTTTTGCTGACTTTTTTTTTTTTTTTAAGAAAACCGGCTTCTTTGTCCGTCAACGAGCAACGGCCGGCCAGGAACGAACGCTCAGTCTCGGATTCTCGTTTCATGTGTGCGACCTGTATCTTCCAGAGCAGCTGCGTGTGCAGATGAAAAGAAAATATCTTTCAGTGACCTGTTTCTTACGCCTCTTTGTCCGTCCGGCTTCAGAAGCATCCAGCGAGCGAAAAAGACTGTGCCCAAGATTTCTCAACGTCGGCGGATGTTCGTTTCGCGCGTTCGTGGTTTTCGCTAAGCGTGCTACTGACGCCTGGCGCACCCGCGGCGGCGGCATCAGGGACGACATCGTGAGTGTGCCCGGGATTTCTCAACGGCGGCGGATGTTCGTTCCGCGCGTTCGTGGTTTTCGCTAAGCGTGCTACTGACGCCTGGTGCACCCGCGGCGACGACATCAGGGACGACATCGTGATCTGTGCCCGTGATTTCTCAACGGCGGCGGATGTTCGTTTCGCGCGTTCGTGGTTTTCGCTAAACGTGCTACTGAGAGCATACGTGTGTGTGTCCGTGTGGTGCACCTGCGCGGTTTTATTACCGTACGTCTAGGAATTTACCCAGCGGCATTGTGAGTACCTTGAAAGATATCTTTTGCGACAAAGAACTCGGTTGTTCCTATTTGGTCTGATTGCTTTTGTCTACAGCTGTGCAAATTGTTTCACTGGTATCGACCCGGTTAAATAGATACATAGAACCTTCAGGTCTATGTGGACTAACCACTTTAATTGTTACCGAATCGTCCAGCATCTGGTAAACATACACCAACCACGGTTCACAGGCTTCCTCCTAAGTGCCTTCCGTTGACTTCCGAAAAAAGAAAGAAAAAACACGGTGAATTCCGGCCAATCTTCAACAGTTTGCCAGAGTCTTTGCTGAACATATCATCCTTTCGTGCGGTAAAACAGAATGTAAGAGAATGGTGCCTCACGCTCGCGCAATAATAATTATATAATTACTTAGTGCGTATTCGTTGCCCACATTCCTACATTATTGTTGTTTGTTTGTTTTGTTTCTCCAGTGTTCACTGTGTCACGGTATTTTATTGGCTGCCTGGTCTCACATACAAGCATCTTTGCTTTCGTGGGCCAGCACGCACACATGTATTTTTTCAAAGATAATAAAGATATTATTATCTGGTTATCTTCTGGTAAATTGTGGCTTTACTGGAAGCGAAAAGAGTCCCATAATCCAGTAAAATAGATTTTTACTGGAAATAATCTTCCGGTAGAAATCCGGTGACATTCGGGTAAAAAGCCGGTAACATTCCTGTAAAACAACCGGTGACATTCCAGTAAAAATCCGGTGACATTCCAGTAAACTACGGCTTTACTGGAAGTGAAAACAGTCCCATAATCCAGTAAAATAGACTTTTACTGGAAATGACATTCCGGTAAAATTATTTTGCAATAGGGTGGTTTTCGCTATGTGTGACAGTGTGAATGTGTCCGCCTGGTGCACCCGCGGCGACGACATCAAGGACGACATCGTGATCTGTGCCCGCGATTTCTCAACGGCGGCGGATGTTTGTTTCTCGCGTTCGTGGTTTTCGCTAAACGTGCTACTGACAGTATACGTGTGTGTGTCCGTGTGGTGCACATGCGCGGTTTAATAGTTGATCTACCGTACGTCTAGGAATTTACCCAGCGGCATTGTGAGTACCTTGAAAGATATCTTTTGCGACAAAGAACTCGGTTGTTAAAATTTGGTCTGATTGCTTTTGTCGACAGCTGTGGAAAGTATTTCACTGGTATCGACCCTGTGAAATAGATACATAGAACCTTCAGGTCTATATGGACTAACTACTTTAATTGTTTTCGAATCGTCCAGCATCTGGTAAAGATACACCAACCACGGTTCATAGGGTTCCTCGTAAGAGCCTTCCTCTTGTAGGAGAAGCGCAGAAGGAAACTCACTCACACAGAAATTGCAGGCACACCAAAAAAACGGTCACTCAAGTCGCGCTGACTTACAACTCAAATTGTATTTTCGCCTTCTTTCTTTTTCTTTTACCCGTATTAATTTGTCTCACTTCGTTCTCTTTTGTACAACACAAACAGCAATCTCTATCGCACATCACCTTCGAGAGTCAAGAAATAACAATTCTTTTTCAGTAAGCGTTATGGAGGGACTACTAACACATGTGTCACTCTTTTTTATGATGTTAGCTGCCTCTATTATCTCACGTGTTAATTGTTGATGGTTCTTTCCAATTACGGCGCTATTTTTAAAGTCCGCAGTGCACCCACAGTCACGGCAGTGGATGCCCAAAAGTCCTGAGTTTGCTAATCGGATGTTGTTGTTATGTTCTCTTAATCTATCATTTATGCATCTTCCAGTTTGTCCTATGTACTGTTTGCCGCATGAAAGGGGAAAGGAATAAATCACTCCTTCTGAGCAAGGTATGTATGGGGTTTTATGCTTTTTAGTGCAGCCGGTATTGGTTTTTTGTATGGCGTTAACTTTTTTACATAGGCCTGAGAGCTTGATGGGGGCGGAAAAGACTACATCAATATTTGCGCGATTCCCAATTTTCTTAAGGTTATGAGAGATGTTATGAATATAGGGGATGACTACCGGTCTTTGGTTACTGTATCTGACGCGTGGCTTCCGGGATGTGATTTGTCCTTTTTAATCTGTTTAAGGAGGCTTTCGGCGACCGAAGTTATTAGATGTGAAGGATATCCCGCACTTAGTATCC
The DNA here is from genome assembly GCA_037355805.1 of Ixodes ricinus. Lineage (NCBI taxonomy): Eukaryota > Metazoa > Arthropoda > Arachnida > Ixodida > Ixodidae > Ixodes > Ixodes ricinus. The sequence goes on along the minus strand of JAZHYW010001696.1, from coordinate 11,813 downwards.
TAGATACTTGTCCTGTGAAGCTTGCTAGGCCTGCATGCTGGCAGGACTTGAAAATAGAGTTTTTAAGCACTGATTGACAATTCCTCTCTTTACCAATTTCGAATGCGCCGAATCATAATTGAGGAGTGGTTTTTTCCCTCTCGGCTCATACGACCAACAGACATGACGGGGCTGAAGGGACAGTCTTAGGTCCAGAAATCTTAAGGATCCTAGCTCTGGTAGCTCGTGTGTGATCTCCAAAGGGTTTAAACATGTCCTAAACTTGACGAGCACATTGGGCACATGAATCCGGAGGTCTTTTTCGTTGGTTTCCAGGAGTATCAAATAGTCATCAACGTAGCGAAAAACCTTTGCCACTGTCGAGGAATCTAAGCACTTTGAAGCAGTCTGTCGTGGTATGCTAGGAATAAATCACTGGATCAGCGCAATGCAGGACCCGATGCAACTCCTCTCTGGAGTTAGGTACATTGGGAATCGCGCAAATATTGATGTAGTCTTTTCCGCCCCATCAAGCTCTCAGGCCTATGTAAAAAAGTTAACGCCATACAAAAACCAATACCGGCTGCACTAAAAAGCATAAAACCCCATACATACCTTGCTCAGAAGGAGTGATTTATTCCTTTCCCCTTTCATGCGGCAAACAGTACATAGGACAAACTGGAAGATGCATAAATGATAGATTAAGAGAACATAACAACAACATCCGATTAGCAAACTCAGGACTTTTGGGCATCCACTGCCGTGACTGTGGGTGCACTGCGGACTTTAAAAATAGCGCCGTAATTGGAAAGAACCATCAACAATTAACACGTGAGATAATAGAGGCAGCTAACATCATAAAAAAGAGTGACACATGTGTTAGTAGTCCCTCCATAACGCTTACTGAAAAAGAATTGTTATTTCTTGACTCTCGAAGGTGATGTGCGATAGAGATTGCTGTTTGTGTTGTACAAAAGAGAACGAAGTGAGACAAATTAATACGGGTAAAAGAAAAAGAAAGAAGGCGAAAATACAATTTGAGTTGTAAGTCAGCGCGACTTGAGTGACCGTTTTTTTGGTGTGCCTGCAATTTCTGTGTGAGTGAGTTTCCTTCTGCGCTTCTCCTACAATATGAATATCCAACTCGCCCAAGCATCCATTCTAGAAGAGCCTTCCGTTGACGTCCGAAAAAAGAAGAAAACACGGTATATTTTGGCCAATATGGTGATCTTCTGTTAAATTCTGGCTTGACTGGAAGGGAAAAGAGTCCCATAATCCAGTAAAACAGACTTTTACCGGAAATAATTCTTTGGTAAAAATTCGGTGACATTCTGGTAAAATATTTGGTGACATTCCGGTATAAATCCGGTAACATTCCTGTAAAAAAACCGGTGACATTCTGGTGAAAAATCCGGTGAGATTCCGGTAGACTACGGCTTTACTGGAGTGAAAACAGTCCCATAATTAAGTAAAATATACTTTTACTTGAAATGGCATTCCGGTAAAAAGACATTTTTCAGTATGGTACATATATTTACTTATGTATATATGCAGCATTCCCGACCGGACATTGGGATGTCCAGAGTTCAAATCCTGGATCCGCCGTTTATTTTGGCTTTCGACGTTTTCGTGAATTCTCAATTCTTTGATATATTGGATTAAGTACGGCTCATTCATTTGCGTATGTTCGTTTATTTCCTCCTCGGAGACCACGTACGATGATGAAGAAGTGCGCGTGATATGTATTCAAAAACGTGGCTCTCCGATTCTCGAAGATGATGATGATACCGTGTCCCTAAAGCTCATAAAGAAAAATAAATATACATGTACACGTGACAAGCAAACAGCGGGAGGATTTCCGGAGCACAACGAGCACGTACCACGTGCCAGCAAGCGTCCTACCACGTTCCACGCGGCGGCGTGTTTTTCAGGAGGATAACAACAAGTACCCGTCCACACAAAAACAGGAAGAAAGGAAGGAAGAAAGGGAGAACCCCAGGAGCCAGACAGACAGAAACCATCCTCAAACAGAGAGAGCCGCTGCCCGAAACAACACCGGCTCCCAAGGACCTGAACGAAAAGCTTCCTCAAGGCCGTGAGGCCGTACGTCTTTAGATCAAGCGTGGTTTTGCGGAATTCGTGGGCAGCTTTAACCTTATCTATTAGATGACCCAACACTTTTATGTGACAACTGCCAAAGCGGCAATTCGAAGAGTTCAATTGTGGACCCACTTTTACGAAAAACGGCCCAATACTTGTGCCAAGCGTGTGAGATGGGATGGAAATCTGCTTGAAAAAACAATTTCGTAGTCGAGATAACCAAGACCGGTTGACCATATTAAACGTTTCCAAATACGATTCATCATTGTTTCGAAGGTAACGGGGAGCGTTGCTAAGACCGAACGGCATAACTTTGAATTCGTAGATGCCATCTGGAGTTATGAAAGCTGTTTTTTTCCGTCTCTTTCATTGACATTAATTTGCCAGTACACTGGGCAAAGGTCTATGGTAGAAAAATATTCAGCGCCATACAAACAGTCCGGGATTACATCAATGCGTGGAAGTGAATAGGCGTCATTTTTGTGAATTCGTTTAGGCGTCAATAGTCCACGCGAATTCTCCATGGCACATCCTTCTTCCGCACTAATAAAACAGGCAACGACCAGGGCCTAGATGAGTGTTGCACAATGCCTTCTGAAAGCATGCTCTTTACCTCTTGTTGATGGTGCTCATAAAGAGGATGATTATGGTGCTCATAAGGATGTTGTGGTGCTCGCAGATCAAGGATGTTATGGTGCTCATAAAGACGATTAAACACATCATTTCTTAAAAACCATCAATGGGGCCCACCACGATTTCTAAACCGGTTCGATGTATCCTTCAGAAGGTTTTGAGGGTTGGAGATCTTCGTCGAAGTTTTCTAAAGCGCCTGCGTACCCTTCGAATGTTTCTGAAGGGCTGAACATACGCGTCACAGTTCTTTTTATGCGCCTGTAAAAGCATTCAGTTTTTTTTTTTCGTGAAAGCACGCCATTTGTTTAAGCCGTTTAGGCGGTTCTGTGGGAGATAGCACGATACCCTTCAGGATATATGCGTCGGGGAAGCATCTTGGTAATTTTGCATCAGGCGGCCGCGATCAGAGGGATCCTCAGTGTCTGCTTCTACATCCCATGCGTGGGACCTATCTTCGTAGAACAGCTCAGTGTGCGCATAAAGAAGAAGAACTCTCAGTACCCTGTTTCTTCCACGTCCTTGTATGTCCGTCTTCAAAAGCTCATCCAGCTAACCGGACAAACACCGGAGACGCTACGGCGACGGCAGCAGGGACGACACCGTGACCGTGCTCAAAATATCTCAAGGGCGGCTGTAGTTGGTTTCTCGTTCGTGGCATTCGCTAAACCTGCTACTGACAGAGTGTATATGTGCTTGTCGTGTAACTTCTTGGTTTTATTAGTTAAACTACTTTACATCTCAGGAATGAACTCAGCGGCAATGCGAGTACCTCGAAAGGTGTTTTTTTTTTATGCGACAAGAAGTATCCTGTCCCCATTTATACAAACTTGAAAGTATAAAACAGCGAGGACGAGGACGGGAACAGGACATCTTTCATTTAGCAACAACATAGAATAGCACAACGGAAAACCACCCCCAAAGGTCTCAACGTTCTCAAAAGGAGAAAGGAGATAATATCTATGAAGGAAAGGGAATACACTAAATATAAAAGTTTGTAAAGCGCTGGCGTCACGACGAGGTATCACTAATCTATTTATATCTGATTACTTACAATTCGACCTTTGTCATTGTCAGTGATGATGAAGGTGCAGAATTATTGTTGTTTACAGTCCCAAAATGGGAAATGTATCAGATTACTTACAACTCGACCTTTGTCATTGTCAGTGATTCTGATTACTTACAATTCGACCTTTATTGTCATGATTGAACTTACATTGTACAGTGTTCATTTAGCAACAACATTCTATGTTTTTGCTAAATGAAAGATGTCCTGTTCCCGTCCTCGTCCTTGCTCTTTTATACTTTTAAGTTTGTATCCATTAACCAACACGCTCGATTTCAATTGTAAATGTCCCCATTTGACCTGATCGCATTGGTCTGCAGCTGCTTCTCCGGGTTTGAGTAGAGTGGTTAGCCATATGATCTGGCATTCACGAGCAACCACCAAGCAGTGGAGCCCACGCAGTCTAACGGGCAGCGAAACAAGCGGCGGACCGGCAGCGTCGGTGCTCAGACTCGTGGACGCACCCCCAGCCTGTCGAATCTCCGTCCTCGTCCGCCACGTGCATGAGAGAGCGCGCATCGAGATGCCCGCTTGTCGTAATTTCGTTCTCCTATTAGCCGCTGCCAGGAGAGCGAGCGCGCATCTGATGACACGCACTTCTCTGAAAAAATTAATTTTTCGCTATTATGCGCGCGGCGGAGAAAGAGGAAGGAGATATCGCGCGCCGGGGATGTGTACACGTGTCTTTGCAACAATACATGTAGGTTTTAATCGTCTTTTTATGTTACAGAATGCATGAAATACTCAATATATAAAATAAACTTACAAGAACTTTGTAAACTGCAATTTGTTTATACGGTTCACAGTCATTTGGACACCTAAAGAGTTGAAAGGCTGAGGAGGTCTGTAAGGCTGAAGGATTCGAAGGGCTGAAGGGTTTGCAAGGCTCAAGGGGCTTGACGGACTGAATGGATTTGATGGGCTAAGCGGACTGATGGGCTGAAAAGGATGAAAAACTGAGACGGCCGCGTAACATATCAGGGCTGAAGTGATATTTTCAATGGGGAAGCTCAGTTAACGATCAAACACTTTACACGCACAAGCGTTCAAGACGTTTTACGAAGTGGATTGTTTACCTTGGGGAAGGTTTCTGAATAAAATAATATTGTTATCATTATGAACACATTATAAAACAATATTAAACAATTGTCAGGAAGTCACTACATCTTTTATAAATGCACACCCTCCCTGGACAAATTAAAGCTAGAAAACACAATGGGGACTAGCTTAGGCAAACACAAACACTGGGCAAAAACACCGAACAATAAGCAAGCTAATGCGAAAATAGGCAACTAAACAAGCAAAGCACAAAAAGTAAGTAATAAATAAAAACTAAAAAAGTGCCGTAATTTCAGTATAATGAGGCAAGCATTTACAATGATAAGCACATCTGTGGGCAGTCTCAAAGAATGACTCAGCTAAAAAAGTTACCGCAAAGTAGTTTAAATAAGTTATATAATAATTAGGAAACATCAGTAGATGAAATACGTTCGCAGGACAAAAACATTCCAGTTTTCAGTTGTGCGAGAGAAAAACGGAGTATATATACAAACTAATCCGTGCAAACGAAGAGTTTCAAAGAATGCTTATGATGACCTGTAGTACTCCGCTTAAGAAAGAGGTTGCAAACGCGTTTTAGTGTTTAGAAGTAACCTTAGGTTACAAAAATAATTTAAACATTTATTTATTTCAGGGCGGCGCTCAGAGTCGGTATTTTTTCACATCCAATATTAGGAGGAAGAGCCTGATTTACTTTTAACTGCAGGTGTCTATATTTCAATATTCTTCAGATTTGTGTTTGTACACGGGTCTCAAAGTATACTACCATTATCTAGTTCCATCCAATAAAGTAATCATATGCTAGTAGTGTTCCACATTTAGGAGAGGGCTTCAATTCATGAATTACCAAATACCTCTTTCTGAAGGCCGGCTAGAATTTGTTGCGTATATGGCTGAGCCAATTCAAGATTTATTAAGATATTTTTGAGGTAAGAAACAAAATTTATTTGTGGTAAGCACAGATTATTTATTAGGACTAAAACAAAAGATTTTGTCTGTTGGTTGAATATAGATGATTCTTCTTAATATTGACCTTAATATCCAATGTATCACACCAAAGTTCTAGGGAACTAAGCAAGAGTTTCCTGAATGTTTTCTTCAGTGGTAGGTATTTTTTTAAATAAAATCCCAATCGTCTGCAACGAGAGTCATATTCACAGATTGGGTAATACGTGTGACAGTGTCGTTAATATAATTTAAACAGGAACGGTCCTGGGACACTCCCATCTGGTACGCCAGACGAGACATCCAATATTACTGAGCACCCAACACGAAATAGGAACATATTCTTATCACGATGAAGTTATTAAACCCGATATAATCTTATGTACCTGTAAATTTTACATAAGGTACCAAATATTATTCCTTATTAAATTTTTGAAAAACTATATCACTTTGTCAAGCACCAAAAGCTTAGATGGGCCAGTTGGTAGATCATGGGAAATAAGCGCCAAAGGAACACGGACAAAGAGTACAATAACAACGACACAGGGTGCACTCTCAACTGAATTTATCAGGAAAAAACACAAACTTATGTACCAACGTGAGCACACCATCAGACACCACACGTCACGTTAGTCCCCTCCCAGACCACGTGTCAAATATTCAAACTCATTCGTAGACAGAGCCAGAGAAGTATCGCTAACGCATTTGTCACCCCTACTCATAATCTCAAATGCCTCGTGAAGCTCGCGTGACACTTTGTTTTTGTATTTCGCCAAAATTCTAGTGCTGTCATGCGAGTGACAGCTCGCGTGACAGCACTAAGTATTTAATAATATTATCTAAGTATTTAATATTATTATAAAAAACACCTGATCTACGTGGAATGTCCCGCGCATTACCATTTACCTAAGATTACAAACACCGCGAACCGAGGACGAACCGCTGAAGAGCTTACTAAAATACATTGAACTGGAATGATTTACACCAGGTTGTTTAAAAATATTTTCTTCGATTAGGAAATTAATCTTGAAGCCAATGATAATATTTCATCGCGATGCTAGTATTAAACAAAGTTCGGCAAAGGGCTTTCGCTGTGGTGTCTTATCAAAATCCTTGTAGAGGTCTGGAATTCTAACGTATTTCTGATGTCTGCTGGAACGCGTTCGCAAAGCATGTATGAAGAAAGTAGTTCTAACAAGAACCGGCCTTAAAATTGTATGGAACGGCGATTAATTTAGTGTACCCTGGTAATGATTTGTAATGTAAAACGTTCTTCGGTTAGCTGCTCTCGGATTTTATAAAGCTGCATTTTGTGATGCCGAACTTCGTGAAACCGCATTTTGCAAAGTCTTCGCCTGTCACGTGCCGTATAGCAACGCGCGCAGTGTTGCATTATAAAATGTTACAAACCTACACACCCATTCAGTTTCTCCGCTAAATTTAGCGAGGAGGTTGACATAGTGTATACGTCTCTGACGTCCCATAAGTCAACGCGCTCAGTGTAGCATTAGGGGAAGTCATAGAGCTACTCAATAATTTCATTTCTCCGCAAAACCGACGGAAAACTTTAAATTGGTTCATTGGTCGCATGACTTCAGGTCACGTGACGAGAATTCTCCCGCTAACTTTAGCGGCCAAATTAACGTTTCCTGACCTCCACAAAATTTAATTTTTTCACTAAATTTGCATGGAGAAATTTGCGTTACAAGATTCGATGTCACGTGACCGACATGGCAGTTTAATTTCTCTTGTAAATTTAGGAGGCAAATTGACGTCACCTGACCTACACACCAATTCAATTTTCCCGCCAAATTTAGCTACGAAATTGACGTCACGTGACCTGTTGTCATGTGGTGCTAGAACGTTTCTTGTATCCAACACAATTTCCCATCAATGGGCCATACAATCTTCACTTTTAACTAGGCGAAATACTTTGGTGCCAATAGGCCAAAGCGTACATGAAACACACACTCTACAGCGCACTGTTGCAAACAACACTCACTCCTTACACACGAAAAATAAAGGAGTGAGTGTTGTTCTCAGTAGTGCGCTGTAGCGTGTGTATGAAATGAGCAACCACCTCGCCCAAGCTGCTGCGCACATGAAACATTGCGTAAAAGAAGCACGTCGAAACAATTCCTGACGAAGAAAAACATCACATACATATTTCTTTAGAGGTGTTGCAATACCGGGTTGAATGAAATAGCAAAGTTTCATGCGTAGCATTAACGCTGTTAAGAATACCGGTTCTCGTAGCTTTCCGTTCCACCCTGAAACTTAAGAATGACGTAGTGATATTTGATTCGAACAGGCATTCCCTAATTTTCACCACACAATAGGACATTGCAGCCTAAAGCAGAAAAGAAAAGACCATCATTGACAGGGTTTAGTGCTTCTGAAAGTAATCTTTGGTGGTGCCAGCTGAACAGTAATAAACACAGAAAATTTGCAACCGCTGGACTATCAACAATATTAAATCCTTCTTCTTCCTTCACTACTTTGAGTATTTACGACATAGATTGAAACCTCTTCTTCCTTATTTACAACCGGAATTAACCCCTTTAGTGACACTTTTTTTAAGTAACCTAAAAGTGCCATATATTTTTTTATTTAGAAGTTTTATTCCTCTAGTATTACAGATAAAATTTCAAAAGTTTATGACGCAAAAATCAGCAGCGGCGAAAAAAAAAGCGAAAACTAAAACAAGTGTTGCCATCTATGATAAGCGCCGGAAACTACTCGGACGAGCCTAGCTCGACCGTAGAATTGAGGGCTACCGGAAAAACTTATTGTGGTGTCCTCAGGGACACGGCAGAGAAAAAGAACAGGACCAGCCCAGTCAACGTTCCAAATCAGACTGTCTATTAATGAACAAAGACAAAAATGAAGTACAGATCGTATGGTGGTGATGATGATTTGTACATATGTTGCCAACAAATCCTAGCTATACAAACCAGAACACAACATTACCTTCCCCTAAAAAAATTGTCTTTCAGTAACACCAAGCGAAACAAAGTATCAGTGTCTGATGCGTGCCCTTCATTGCTTCACATGTTATGTGACATAATCCCGTAACCAGCTCGGTGGTTTACGTGATCGTGTTAAGGGCTGCCGCACGTTAGTGTCCGGTGGCGGCATTTGCTGGGAAGCTGGGAGAGGCGCGGAGGTAGACTCCTCCCGTCCAGGCGGTGTCCTCTGCTCCGTCACAGCAAGTTCAGGCGGCTGCTCGTCTGGCAACGATCTCTGGTAGGATGGAACTGACTGCGGTTCCATCGGTGCCCCTGAATTCAACGGAAACCATGCTGGCCAACCTGGTTCCTTTTCTTTACCCGCTGGAGGGACGAGAACTAATTTTGAAACGTTCCACGTCCGTCCGTCTTCCAGCAGAAACGTTCCTGGTCCTTTCCTTTTAGGATCTTCAACGGTGTCGTATACCGAAGGTCTCCTTTCCTGCCACCAGGCGGCTTGCGTACTCTGACAAAGTCGCCTTGCTTGAACTTGGCAGCTTTTGCACCACGTTTTTCGTCAGTGTAGGCCTTGCTCTTGCTCTGCCGGTCCTCGACTCTCTTCCGAAGAGATTTCATTTCGGCTTCTGGTCGTTGAAAGAAGTCCTTGGATGGCAGTCCTATTATATCTAACCTTGTTCTTGGCTGCCGACCGTGCAGTAGAACGGCAGGGGAGATTCCGGTCGTGCCGTGTGGGGTACATCTGTAAACGCCCAGATAGTCGGTAACCGCAGACTGCAGTGGGCGATTCTCGAGGATAGCAAGCTGGATGAAGTCCTTTAAGACACGATTGAACCTCTCAATCAATCCATTTGCTTGCGGATAGTATACTGAAGACAGGCAGTGCCGGATTCCCCTTTCTTGAAGAAAATCCTCGAACTCTTTGGATTTAAATTGCGTCCCATTATCTGTTACAATCTCCTCGGGGTACCCTTCCCTACTGAACACCGAGCGGAGAAACTCGATGACCGTTTGCGAGGTCACATGGCTCGTAAAGCAGAGCTCAGGCCATTTCGAGTGATAGTCTATCAGTGTTATTACAAACTTTTTGTCTGGTGGTGCTCGAGCCAGTGGTCCGACAATATCCATGGCCAACTTCTGCCATGGCCGATCCGGTAAAGCAACCGGCTGCAGTGGAGCGGGCACAGGCTTTGCAGACTTGTCTGCTTCCTGGCAAATGTGGCAGCTTCTGACTTCTAACTCCACTTGACGGTCCATGCGAGGCCACCAAAACCGGTCCCTGAGCCTTTGCTTTGTCCGCACAATACCAGGGTGGGCTTCATGTGCATAGCGTACCATCAACGGCGTCAGAGCTTCAGGTATGACCACTTTCTCCTCCCGCAGCACAAGCTTGTCAACCACCGACAGTTCTTCCTTAACGTGGTAAAATGGAACCAGTTTAGTGTCCAGCGACTTCTTTGAGGGCCATCCCTCGTGGACGAAACGCACGACGTCCCGCAGAGTAGCATCTGCTGCGGTTGCTTCTTGCAGCTCTTCCTTGGTTACACATGATGTAACAATGGAGACTATCTCCTCCTCTTTCTCCTGGCCTGTAAGACCTTCCGCTGGTAACCGTGACAAGGCATCAGCCACGCAGTTGTCTGCGCCACGCTGGTACTCAATGTCGAAGTTGTAATACAGCAACCGTGCAGACCATCTTGATATTCGCAATGGCCGACGTCCCGATCCTTGGATGCCAGCAAAGTCACCAGTGCTTGGTGGTCCGTTCTCAGTACAAAACGACGTCCCCACAGGTAGACGTGCCAGTGCTCACACGCAAAAACACATGCCAACGCCTCTCTCTCCCCCACAGAGTACCTTCTCTCAGCAGGAGACAGAGTTCGTGAAGCAAAAGCTACGGTGTGGAGCTCGCTGCCATACCGCTGCTGTAGCACTGCGCCCAGCCCCTTGTTTGACGCATCAGTCGTCACCACGACAGGTAGATCAGGCTGGAACATTCGTATCACTGGCCCAGATGACAGGACAGCTTTCCTGTTTCTCAAAACTGGAGTTGGCCTCCGCCTACCACCAGGTCCCGCTGGCTACAAACAGCCGTGAGTTAACCACCTTCATTACTCACGAGGGTCTTTTCGTTTTCGGAGAGTCTGTTTTGGGTATGGCGTCCGCCCCCGCTGCTTTCCATAAGATGATGGCGCAGATTTTGAAAGGCTGCGAAGGCGTCTTGTGCTATATTGATGATATCATTGTTTGGGGCAGGACAAGTGAAGATTATGCAACTAACTTGCATGAAGCTCTGCGTCGTATCAAAGCATCAGGCGGGAAGCTTAACGACAAGTGTCTTTTCAATGTCAGCGAACTTCGTTCCCTGGGCATGTTGTAAGCGATAAAAGCTTGGCACCGTTGCGCTCGAAAGTGGACTCAATTGTTCACGCACCTGTTCCAGAGGACGTAAAAGAATTACGGTCCTTCCTTGGCCTGGCAGGCTATTACGCCAGGCCAAGGCAAGGCAAGGCCAAGGCCAAGAACAGGACCAGCCCAGTCAACGTTCCAAATCAGACTGTCTTAATCAACAAAGACAAAAATAAAGTACAGATCGTATGGTGGTGATGATGATTCGTACATATGTTGCCAACAAATCCTAGCTATAGCAAACCAGAACACAACACCTATGGACGAGCTGATCTTGCCCATGGCATTTCTAGCCAGAGAGCTGGCCGACGAGCTCAGCTCGTCTAAGGTGCTTAAAGATTAAAGCCTTATTCCTCTTCTTCTATACCTATTCACAAACGTAGAGCTGCTGCGTGCCCTTCAGGACCCCGCAAAAACAGTTTTTCTCGCTTGGGCAGCGCCAAAGAAGGCGCACTGACAGAATCTTCTTTTTCATCGATGGCCAATGCTCCAAATTTCACGTGCAAGTTTTCTTTGTTCTGCAGGGGTCATGAAGGGCATGAAGTAGCTCCACGTTAGTAAATAGGTATAGAAAGATGTAGAAGGCTTTAATCCCGGCTGTAAATAACGAACAAGAGGGTTCAATCTAAGTTGTAAATACTGAAAGTAGTGAAGAAGAA